>JAOXYD010000002.1:11173106-11198772 GCA_028565735.1 Pinacopodium congolense
ATGATATATTGGAAAAACTATAAGCTATATACTCATAGTATCGAGGATTATAACACAACTGGTCTTCAATTTCATTCTCATCAAAATTTGATGTAATCACAACCGCAACTTGTTCCTATGTTATATTCTGATTTCTCTAAGCTATGTGTGTAATTGTAACCGTAACTACAACTATAACCGGTCTAGGAATGCTCTTACTTGCTGTTATAATGATCAGTTGATGGTCAGATAGCAATCTTGCATATTAAGGAGGTGCAACCAATAAAGCAGATGCATCAAAGGGACCAACAACACCCTCGCTCAAAAGGCGCATTGCAGCTCCTCGAGAGAACTTCCTCGCAAATAGAAAGCAGGGAACAGATGTTGAATTAGTATGACACCATTCTGTTCTGTACTCAGTCTCATAGTATACATGATTAATGTCCTGTTGAATCAATAAACAGAAGAACTCAGAAGTATGAACCAAGCTTAAGTGTTTGGCATTGTATCCAGAACAAAACTGGAAAGCTCAAAAAAATGACCCCCCAAATCTAGCAATCAACAGAAAATTGTAAAGGGATTTCAAAAACATTACAATGTTCAATGATGTGAATAAAAAAAATATTTACGATGGACATTATCATCTTTCTCATGTGCACAAAACAAAGCAATTCGAAGAGCAAGGATAAAGTAGCCAGACAGTTCAATTATCCAGGTTGTTTAAAATGAATTCTTTATATTCCCTTTTTATGGTGATGAAAGTCCTATGATGCACATATAGCCAGAAAGGAGCTAAAAAACAACCTTTATCTGTTTGATCTTCTTATGGCTTGCATCTCCATAGGTGAATGTGAAAGGATGCCAACCTTTGTTGTCCATTTTAGCTGCAGACATGTTCCATTCTGTATACGTCAATGTTCTTCTTTCCAGTTCACCTTCCAGTCCACTCATCTAAAATGAATATGATCAAGAGTAAGAGAAGTCCCTAGTTAGGACTACAACATAATGAGAAATTCCTAAGAACTGCATTAACAAGCAAAAAGTTGATGCCAGTTACAGAGTAGCGGGAAACATGCAATTTTAGAAACAAGAAATCTAAACTCACAGTTAGCAATGTTTGAACATAGTGTTCATCAGGAATGCAATTATGCTGCTTCTGAAGTTTCTGCATTTAATTAGGCATGGTTAGGTTAATAGATCAGTTCCTTCAAAGAAAAACATATAATGAAGCAAAAAAAAAATAAATGCCCTGACTAAGGGTCCTATCTTGGTGTACCTTTCTGGAAAGTTTTACTCTTAAGGCTGGTAAGCATGTGAACTTTATGTTATTTTAGTAGCATGCATCCCATTAATTTGGCTATACAAGCACTTGAACAGTCTTATTTAAGATTTAAATTGACGGACCCAGAAAACAGAACACTTCAGTAGGATAAGAAATTGCTTAGCAAAAGTAAATTGAATGACACAAAGGGTTCAACAGAGTAAGTCCCATAAAGCCAACAACATCAAAGTTCATGTAAAACTTAATCAAATATATGAAATTAGGGTAGAGTTTATTGTTCACTTAGATCATTTAAGTCTTCATCACGCAGATAATTAATGGAGTAAAAACTTACAATATTCAGTTTTCCCTTTCCAACATCAGGAGGGGGGCGCCGCTGCAGAGATAAGTAATGTTATCATAGGATGCGGGTATTTGGTCAGTAATTTCACATTATGCAAGTTATCTACAGTCAATGATCCTCTTAAAAAATTAAAGAGAAATTTTATCATAGAAGGCTTAGATAGCTAATAAAGTGTTCATACTGTTCCATATTCAAGGATATTGTTATCTTCAATGAACATGAAGATGTGTTAATTCATCTCAAAATAATGTAGCAGCCTCAAATGTAACATCTTACCTTGCAAAGTTTCTTAAAGATAGGAAGTACGACTGCATCATCAGCAATTACTTCTGCATGACTTCTCACCAATGTGATCCACTGGTATTTGGAGGTATCTAGTTTTATGTTAGTTGATTGATTCACTAACAATAAGGCAGATAAGACTTAGCAGACAACTGTAGGATCATATCTTTTAAGTTGTAAGGCCCAAATGCTGCCACAAATACTGTTTCTAGGCCAGATCATTGAAAATTATCTCTGGCATTTGCTACTTTTAATAATAAATGCCAGTTCTAAGAAAATAAAAAAAAGAACAAAATGGTGCCATGGAAATTGTTCTAGCAAGTGCAAGCAAGCAAATGCACTACCATAGTTTGCAATGAAGTTCACTCATCCCTATTTATCATTTTCTGAAAAGATAATGACCTGAATAACTCAGTTGAAGAGGTTTTATTCTATGCAGAGCCAACTAGTAAAATTTGTTGACCTGCAAATAACTTGTTGGTTTGTCTTATCCCAGAGAAATTCAGTAAGTACAATTTTCCAGATGGTGAAGCATTCTGATATCATGATAGCACTTGAACTTTCTATAAAATCGACATCAGTGAGGCCATAAGCTGTAAATTTCGTCAGTTATAAGACTAACCAACTATCATCGAGATTCCATTCAGAGTTCAAGTAACATAGTCCATTAGCAAATTTTCAGCATGATATATTGGTGTACATATCAGTGAAGAAGTACCTGGGAGCCCTTTCTCCATTTGTCCTTGGGTATAATAAGTTCCATCTTTGGATTATAGCGACCTTCTTTTGCATCAAGAAAGCTACAACATATAGCAACTGCTAAATCTTAGACTTGAAATATTCACGTAAACTATTGGTAAGACAACAAAAAATAATAGTAGTACGGATGGCATCTTCAAAGAGCTAAAGCTTCCTAGCTACCTGTCGACGAAACTCCTTGGAGAAGCCATCAGATAGTTGTATATGTAGCTAAAGTTGTACAAAGGCACACAACTGCAACGTAGAAAATACTCATATCATAACCAATGACCATCCACCAAAGAGTAATGATTATTTATTATGATTTGCAGAAAATGTCCTAATTTCGAACCCAAATAACTTCTTCATGTCACCTACTCATCAGTCACTTGAAACCATCCACTTACTAATCCATGAGAAGAAGGAAAAAAAAAACCCTCAATAAGTAAACAGATTGATTGATGACGTAGCAAAAAAGAGAAGCAACCTGTCTGAGAGAAGAACAAATCTTTGATTTGCAGGATCTTCCAAAGCAGCTGCAAGCAGCAGCCGCTCCGCTTCGATCATGCTCGATTCTCCCCATACCACCTGAGATTTTGTTCGAACAAATTTTACAAATACTCAAATAGGAAAACGGAAAACTTGAATCAAATTTAATTAAAACTGCTATAATAAAATATGAATTGCAGATCCTTTTAGTTAAGTTTCAGTTTCCCAAACAGAAGGAATTAATCGAACCTTCCATGAGGCAATTAAAAAACCATAGCAAATCAAATAAAAAGACCCTAGTTACCTAATCGTGAACTAAAAGAAAAGCAAAAAGAGGACAGCACCTGCAAGTTTGGTTGGTGTCATAAGAGAATCACCTGTATACTATGCTTCAACTGTCGACCGTAAAAGAAATGCGACCTTGAGGTTGACTCATCGAATTCAAAGCCAGGCGTCGAGTGAATATAAATCGAGAATTTCTCCACGTCAGCATTCTGGAAACCACTCCGTTTCAATACCAACTCCGATCATTCCCTTTTTCTTCCGAAGTAACTGACGGAAAATTTGAATTGAAAGCTGTAAAAAGTAGTACCTCGAAAAAGCTGCCCCAGAGAAAATCCAAAGGGAGGTTACGGCGAACGAGAAAAAGAAAGGCGATTTTGGGAAGGTCATCGAAAACAACACGAGAAAGACGAGATTTTGGAGGAGAAAACGATGTGGGAGACGGTAAATTGGATTGAGAATGGAGTCTCAGCAAAGCGATCAAGCAGAGAGTGACAGAGAGAATAACAAGAACCTTCCAACCAAACCAAAAGAGATTTCGTACGGGTAGTGCTGGAGTTTTCTTGGTCATGGTTCTTCCTGCAAAAGTCGCAATCTTTTTCATCAAACTCCAATACCAAAACTTTGATAGACAAACGACACAGGCACTAGGGTCAGTGGGCTTTTTATATAAATATGGAAGGCACAAGAAAAGCTGAGATAGAGACTAGCATGAAGAAGTTCAAAGACATGAACATATGGAAAGAAGAGAGTAAATTTATGAGGTAGCACATTGAGAAAGGTGTCAACTTGCTCTCTCTCCGTGACGCGAAGAAAAGGCAACAATCAAGCAGTCTGTAACCTAGTAAAAAGTTGACGGCTAGCTTTGGCTCAGGTAATATGGTAAGATGTGTTCATACTGTGGAAAGAAGTGAAATGAGGTGTCTTCGTAGGTGACATTTGAGTATAATATAATTCGAATGAAAAATAATATGGATTCTCTTGTAGAGGAGAGCCAAGCAAACGCGAGGTGCCAGTTGTAGGTCCATACCTTTCTGCGGCATGTATGGAGGGGAATGAAAGATTGGAGTTCTGAATACCTGTACTTGGGTAAATGGAACGATTTGATATGGGAAGTAGAGCTAATTGTTAGGCACTTATTAGTTGCTGTTCAAGGGAAGGTATTTTTAGTTTTATACCCAATCCCATCATGACCTGCTTTGAGGACAGCAAATGAGGAACTTTACCTTTACGATTTTGTCACCTTTGGATTCAGAGGACGTTACAGGACCTGTCAGCTAATTTTGACTCCAATAGTACATTATGTTTGGTATAGCTTTTGAGAGTTTCATTGTGTACTTGAATGGAAAAAGGAAGTTTCTTTCAAAAGACTTCACATCTTACCGCCACCACGGGACTTAACCCTTATTTACAATAAAATTCGCAAGATTAGCATTTTTTAGCTCAATTTAAGATTCAAGATAAATAAATCCACTCTAAAGTACCCTTCTCCAGGTCCTTGTGTCTACAAAAGTTTTCTTGTACACTCAGAATCTGGTAATAACGTCCCTCTCAAGAAGAATTTTATACAACATTGTCAAAATGGTAAACTTTCATCTCTTCTATTTTCCGGTGCTTCTTTATCCACATCCCTTAACTTTCATTTCAAATTCAGTTGCCAGAACCATGCTAGGGAAGATTTTCAACAGATTTCCAATTCTCCAAGTTAAGGAGCATCTACAACATTAATTCAGGCATGCTGTACAATTGATTATCTAACACCAGCCTTGACATTTTGAGGGCCCAAGATTACGTTTAAAATCTTTCCAGGCACGAAAATTCTTTTCTTGACAGATTTTCCATCAAGATACTTGGATAGTTTCTCATCCCGTGTAGCCAGACTAAAAGCATCCTCCTCTGAACATCCTTCTTCAACCTGTATGGTACCCCTTGTCTTGCCATTGATTTGAACTGGCAGGACTATGCTGGAGTCTCTCAGGAAAACAGGATTGGCCTGCAATTGTAGTGACAACCATCAGAATTTGTCTTTGTAGAAATTTAACAAACATAGGAATGACAAATTGTGTTTGAGTGAAACGCAATTTGCTTTCAGTATTCTACTTTTTGTTTTATTCCTCCAAGCTAGAATAGATACCTATCAAGTTACACTTGTCAATTAGTTCTCATCTCATGGATTTGCAACCGTAATATAGCAAGCTTCCACAGTAAGAACGCATTAAATTTTAATCAGAAGGGCTAGCACATAACCTAGAAGTAGGGGGGTTTCCATTGCATAACATTCGGACATGGAAAATAATGGTAGGTCGTACACTGTTGAGAATGATAATAATTATGGATAAAACAAATATAAAAATGAGGAGGAAACCAAAGAATAAACACGCCGGGGAATAACGTCAGGAAAGAAACGAGATATAACCTCAGGAAAAGGTTCATAAGCCAATGAAGCTGGGTTCCCCAATCGAAACCAAAGTTCCTCTGCGATATGAGGTGCATACGGTGACAGTAATAAAATAAATTCTTCAAAAACTGATCTCGGAAGTTTGTCCCACTAATACATATAAGACATGCAATAGAGCATGTTAAGTCAACCAGAAAATTAGGGCAGTCAAACAAAAGTAACTATATGAAATAGGGAGAGGGGTAGGATTCTTTGGGCATAATATGAAATCAAGCACTAAATATCCAGTCTTTCGAAGCTAAGAAGTAACAGTTATATCAAAAAACCTTGTATGCTGCATTGATGAATTCCATCATTGCAGATATTCCTGTGTTGAACCTTGTTCCTTCAATTTCCTCAGTTACCTGTCATCCAAAATTAAATAGCAAGAAGATTCATTATGGAATGCTACATGCCATTATTTATTTCTGCATACATTAACAAGAAGCTGAAGCAAGCTTTCCAATCACATTTCAACTTTCAAAAAAAAACTTTCCAACCACATTTCAAAAGATCCTGTGAAACCCATATGCATTGGCATCATACAGCAAAATGAGTAAAACATGAAGAAGAATCCAGCAAAAAGACAAGCTAATCATGAAAAAAGAGAGAAACCATTAACAAACTGATACATGACCTTAGCTATGCATCTATGGAGAGACTTTAGCTGCTCAAAAGTCGGTTCCTCATCAACTGTCACTGTTCCATCTTTGAAAGAACCATCAGGTAATGGTGAACCAACAATCAGCCTCCAAGTTCTACCCAAAAACCGATATACACCTTCAATTCCACTAGTACTCCAAGTTTTCGAATCTCTAAAGCAAAGTTGGAGGAAGCCAACATGTAAGAAAGCACCTCTACACCTCCTATAGACTTATGATTACAGAGCATACCTAAATGGTCCCATAAACATCTCATATAACCTAAGGGAATCTGCCCCATACTCAGAAACAACAGCATCTGGATTGACAACATTTCCCCTGCTTTTACTCATTTTGTGAGCTCGGGCAATCAGAAGAATATCAGGATCAGTTTTCAGTACAAATCCATCCCCAGATTTCATCACCTACACAGACAATTTACTATCAGAATCAATTATCTGGAACACCGAAAAGAGAGCCCTCCTAATAAGAATGTAACAAAGTATTTCCTTTTTCTTGCACAAATGTATCAGCATTAAACGTAGCATAATATTGACACATAGAGGTCACACCTTTTCCTCCGGAATTATTTCTTGATGAATATCTTCGGATGCATTAACCAAGTCGGCAGATACATAGTTTCCTTCTGAGTCTTTACAAGCCATGTATTGCACCTGCCACACTGGTTATCAGAAGTTCATAAAGTTGCTTAGCATTATTGGAATATCATACTTACTTCTCCAAGGATAATTCCCTGGTTTATGACACACTTGAATGGCTCTTTTGTTGACACAACACCAATGTCATAGAGAACCTGTAAAAGAATTTCAATCAGAAGTTACTCCTTGCAGAAAGAAGCAAAGTAAAATTGAATAATCTATTTGGATGCAAGCTCACAGCCAATTTAAGTGCTATTATCAACTGAACTCTATATCCATGGAAGTTGCATGTCGTCTAGACAGCAGCACATACAGGCCCATTTCATCAATAAGCTATAAAATTCATGCTGGTTTGATTAGCATAAACATGACCAACAACCTATGCCTTCAACCACAAAAATAAAGGGAAAAGAGTTTTAGGAATTTCATTCAACAAGAGTCGCACAAAAAATGAATAGGCAGTATGAAAAATAATAGGAACCTGAAAGTAACCTAATGAGAAGGAATAGAACATGAGATAGAAATTTAATTAGCTACTACAAAAGTCATGCAGGTTAGCCACAAATTCAACAGATGGGAGTTATAAACCTTGTGCCAGAATCTTGCATAAAGTAAGTGAAGAACAGCATGCTCAGCACCACCCACGTAGACATCAACTGGGCTCCAATAACTGTTGGTAAAAAGATTACAAAAAGTAGCTAAAAGATTATAGAGAACAGAGTAAAATAAACGGGTATTTCCACCTACAGAACAGGGGTACTTTAGAGTAAAACTTGCACTTACATCTCCTTCTTCTTATCAACTAATTCTTTAGAGTTCTTTGGATCCATATATCTCAAGTAATACCTGAACATGATTCAAAAATAAAATATAATCATGAAATTTCAAGTACCCAGTAATATCATAACAGATTTTGAGAACAAAAAACATCAAAATTCAGACTATCAAAACACTTTGGAAATAGGAAATAAAAAGAATTCAATTTTAAGAAACTTGGTGTATCCTAACAACATGCAAATTATCAAAGAACCTTGACTGTCCTTTACACCCAACAATTACAAAAAGAAAAGGTTAACAATACTTTATTTCAAGCAGCCTGAACAGAAATCCTTTCCTTTTAAAATCGCCATCTGATCCTCAACAATAGATTTCAAATTATTATGACTTTATGTCTTCCCCGTCAAGGAGATGATGGCTCACAAACATCTGTCCCTTGAGTTGAGATGACAGGAAGGAAAGAATAAATATAAGCATAATAACTGTTATAATAGTTGCAAAATGTGCTTCATCATTAAACCACAATTCTTTACGTGTTTGTACATAGCAGCTAAAAATCAGAAAACAATCCCAAAAAGTGAAGATCTCACATAGTCATTACAAGGCTTTGGGATGCCTTGGATACGTCATAAAACGACAGAACAATTGTCATTTAGGAGTATAGAGAGTTTCCAGCCAGTGAGAGCCGGGAAGTATTTTGCCTTCCAACAAGAAAGAGCCAGCATTATATCTCAATCTAAAATCTTATTATGTTATGTGCAACTCTTTTCAATCATTCTTAATTCTTATGCTTAGTCAATATGAGAGTTTAACACTTAATACGCCTCCATCACTAATACACCTCCATCACATCTAGAAATGAACATATGTATGCATCGATAAGATTGAACATCAAACTTGGATTGGCTCTGATACCATGTTAATTTTCTTTTACTAATCTCCATTTAATGGGAAGAGAAATGATTCATATATCAGAGACATCCATATCTTCACCCAAAACTTTAAGGCATTGAAATATGGCCCTGTCTTGTATATGAATCACTCTTCCGAAATTGATATATACAAAAAAAACTAATATGGTATAAGAGGCAAGCCTAGTTTGATTGCATGATTTCCACCAGATGTTCAATCTGTGGGCAGCCACAAATGTTCATTCCCGAAATTTCACGCACTAGATGTCTATTGTTGAGCATGAGTAGGTGTGTTAAGTATATGATTCCCACATCGACTAGGAATAAGAACTAATAATGGTTTATGCATGAGAATTGATCCATAACCTAATACTTTAAGATTTTGGGTTAAGATATGATGTTATTCTTATACACGAACCACTCTTCTTCCTCTTATATGGAGATTAATAAAAAATATAATAAAGAAAATAGATTGTTCAACTTGTTTTACACAATGGGGCTAAATGAGAGCTTGAAAAAGTTAATAACATTTTAGCTAGGGAGAAAATAGGTTACCAGCAAGAACCCGCCCATTGAGGCATGGTGTTTGTTTCTCTCCTGGCAGGTTTTCCAGATAATGGATCAGTGGTCTCAACCTGAAAACAGTCAGAAAAGTATCAAAATGCTTCTTGTTGTTAAAAAGGAGTATACCTATTGAAGGGGAGAAAAATAGGATGATTCACAGGGAAGTATACCCAAGAGCCAGCTTTTGACAGGGGTGGTTCTCCTGTGCCTGTAGGAGTAAAATCATCCAATTCAGGTAATGTAAGGGGCAGCTCAGTTTCAAGAAGTGGAACACTCTCGCCGGTGTCCTCCAAGAAAATAACTGGGATAGGTTCTCCCCAGTAACGCTGCCGAGCAAAAAGCCAATCCCTCAACTTGTAATTCACCTGAGTAGCACAACGTTTTAAGTCCCAAAATGTATCTATTGTGCAAGTCAATTTGGTAAATAGATAAATTCCAACTTTGCCTTTAAGTTTAAATTTTAGATACAGTTGAAAGACCTTTTTCTTCCCATTTCCAGTTCTAGCAGCCCATTCAATGACTTTAGAAGCTGCAACTTTACTGAACAAACCATTGATGTCAAGTCCCAATGCCAAATTCGAGGAGTTTATAACAGTGCCCTCGCCTGCATAAGCCTTTGCTGAGTTATCAGATTCTTCACCATCTGAATTCACAACCCAACGGATTGGAATGTTGTATTTGATTGCAAACTCATAGTCACGAGTGTCATGAGCAGGCACAGCCATTATTGCTCCAGTTCCATAACTGTACCAGAAAAACAGATTAATAAATTTGAATCACATTAGGTGGACCATTCACATAAAACATGCAAAGGTTCCTAGAAAAGATATGTTAAGAATCAATGAACTTCAAATTCTTACCAACATTTATATCACAAATTTGAAACCTAAAAATTTATAACTAAACTAATAAGTCATAGGCAACAAGCTGAAATACACCTCCCCAAAACGTAATCTGCTACCCATATTGGGATTGCTTCCCCATTAGCTGGATTCTTGGCATAACACCCACTGAAGACCCCAGTTTTCTCCTTCTGGAGCTCAGTCCTCTCAAGATCACTTTTACGTGAGGCGAGTTCTTTGTATTCATCCACCTGCAATCAAAATTTATCATCTTATCAATTTCCAAGTGCTAAGAAGATCATGGTACATGATACCTTAAGCAAGAAAATCAACGTACACTCTTGCTCTGGACAGGTGAAACAAATATCGGAAGCAAGGAATGCTCTGGTGCCACAACTAAATAACTGTATTATCAGCAATTAAGAACAAGAAATGGTTTCTTAATCCGCAACAAGCTGATCAAAGAAAACAAGTACTTTCTAAAAGTACATGCACCAGTTTGAAATTGACAGACAAATAAAATAGAGAAAAGGATGGGAGTTACGTTGCTCCAAATATGGTATCAGGTCTAGTAGTATAGACAGTAATGTCGATATCTCTTTCCCTTCCATTATCATCGAGCACTGAAAATTCCATCTCAGCTCCTTCAGACCTCCCGATCCAGTTCCTTTGCATGTCTTTTACACTTTCAGGCCAATCAAGGTCGTCTAAGTCTTGAAGAAGACGATCAGCATATGCAGTAATCTTGAGCATCCATTGCCTCATTGGCTGCTTGGTAATAAACAAGGACACTGTGAAATCACAAAATCATTTAACAATAGGAAAAAACAGTAGCTAGGTTACAGAACTGAATTGCTCAAAACACTAAGCAACGCATGGAAATACCTTCCTCACAACTGGATAACCCCCACGCTCGCTCAGTCCATCCACCACTTCCTCATTTGCTAAAACAGTGCCAAGAGCAGGACACCAATTGACCGGCACCTCAGCCTGAATGCATAAGCAGTAGATCATCAGATTGAGTTCAAGGCAGCAATTAATAATGTAGAATGGTGGATTGGTTATAGTCCTGGACCTGATACGCCAATCCCCTCTTCAACAGCTGTAGAAAGATCCACTGGGTCCATTTATAATATTCTGGCTCTATAGTAGATATTTCACGGTCCCAGTCATAGGAGAATCCTAATGATTTAAGCTGCAAGAGATTCAGATATCACTAAGCTGGGGTAAATGAGGCACACGACAAAACAAAAAAAAGAAAAAAAAATCATGTTTCTGGCGTAAGGGCTGCTCCCATGATTATCAACGTTCCGAGAACCCAAAGCACTTGCAATTTTCTTTAATGAATGCTTTGAAATATTAAATTTCATATCAACAAGACCACATTGTTGGCTATCAGGTGTTTTTAATGATCCATTGAAACCCAAATGACCAATTTTTGAATAATTCTCCACATACACTTACAAGCAACATTTGGGTTTTGAGAGGACCATGAAGTTTGTCAGACTCAGAATCTGGATAGTGTAGAAATGTAACCCAAAAAAAAAAAAGCAGAATGATATTGAAAATATTTTTCTGTTAAACCAATGCATGAAATAGGGGAGAGAAATTCACTTAGAAGAAATTCAGAGGATTTTAGATCACCTGAGTACGAAAGTGGTTAATATTCCTCAATGTTGTGAATTTTGGATGGGTTCCTGTCTGTAAAGCATGCCATGTAGGCCATCAATTATCGACAATGCTAATCATAGTAGTTGACATTGATGCTAACTTAACAGCATTATGAAAAGCAAACCTCGATTGCATATTGCTCAGCAGGCAAACCAAATGCATCCCATCCCATTGGGTGCAAAACATTGTAACCTTGCATACGTTTGAACCTCGCTAGAATGTCCGTGGCAGTATATCCCAGTGGATGACCGACGTGCAATCCAGCGCCACTGCAAAAATAACCAGGAACAGAAGCCCCATTTTACAGCAAGCCAACTCAGCAACTCTATGACAAACAAATTCAGAAGCATACAAGTCCAGAAACATAAGATTTACAAACCGTGATATTCACCATAATAATTGCAAGCGGGTATTTAGCAAAGAATTCATCACCAATTTTCATTTTATTTTTCGCAACAAATGCCTAGTTAATATTCCTCAGTACTAGCTTAAGAAGAATCTACTGACTCGCCTGAACCAAATCATTAAACTCAGATTGTGCCCAGTTTTCAAAGCCCAGGAGAACAGAAAACAAAACAAATACTTATGCTTTCTTTTATCAGAGGTACCTGGGATAAGGAAACATGTCAAGCACGTAAAACTTAGGTTTAGAAGTATCAATATCATCAGGGGTTTGAAAAGTACGATGGTCTTCCCAGTAACGCTGCCATTTTGGCTCGATTTCATGAAAAGGATAAGCTCTTTTCACAATCTGCTCCTTTTTCTTCTGCTCTTGTGCCTCGCTCACTGAGTTCCTAATGGCACCCTTCCTAAGCTCAAACCTGTAACAGCCTAAGCTACCAACCCTACCGGGGTCATAACAGAATTTGCTGCAAGAGTTTAAATATAGAGACTTTCGAGAAAGATTGACAAACTTTCTCTGGGGAAAGGGACTAAATGGAAGAATTTGATTATGCAAGCAGAAAATGGGTGTGTTCATCTTTAATCCAAGGAATGAGAAGAACAGAGTGAGCGTACGTATTTGTATTTGGCAGTTTAACCGATAATGCTTTTGCTTTGGCGCTTCTTCAAAGAAATAAGAACTGCTTCTCGTGGCCATTATTGTTGACGATTTGGGTTAACTTAATTCAGGCAGGCTTCGGCTTTTGGGCTCTCACGGAAGGTCCTTTAATGCGGATTTCCAAGAGATGAAGGATGTCTACATACATCTTCCTTATTTTATTTTGATCCTTAAATTTTGAAAAAAAATTAATATTTTATAATATAAAATTTTTAGTAAATTTTGTAATTAATGTGATATTTTTAATTAAATTTATAATACATTTAAAAATAAAAGGCGAGGTACTGGTGCCTTAATTTCTTATAAGGATTAAATTTGAATCTTTATAATGGTTATGCTCCACAGTTCTTGTCGGCTTGAACTAATTCATGTGCAATCATTGTCGAATGTACACCAGCTACGATATTCTCACCTGCGACTACAATATATTTCAAATACAAGTGTGAAATTAAAATGTGCTACAACTTCATAGTTATGAATTCTGAGAATGTGTAAAGGAAGAGATTAAAAATTCTATAACCTTAAATTTCAGAAAAAAAAAATCTTAAAGAAAAGCTTTTTAGAAAGTAACCCATCATTAGAAGTAAACTTTAGTGTGCTTCGGTATGATTTCTTTTATTTAGTGTTTTTTCTGTTTCTATTTTTGCGCTCTTTGATTTTCATGATCATATTTAATTTAGGAAGTATAGCTACTTTCTCTTTGGTTTCTAGTGCTTTTATCTTCCTTTGTTGAATTTGCAGGTGTTGTTTTAATGAGCCTATTTTAATTTTATCTGTAACGGATCTTCAAGAATTATCTCTTCATTTTGAGTACTTTTTTTTCTTTTCTCTCGTATTTATACATTATTGTTTGGTTTATGAACATTGAGGATAATATTCAATTTAAGTGTAGGGGAGATATTGAATTCTTTAGGTTGTATCACACTTATGTTTATTTGTCTTAAAATTTATCATTTTATCATCTTTTTCAAGATGATTTATAATTTGTGAAAAAAATTTCAATTTTATGCCTTTCAGCGATATTTTTCCTTTTGATTTTAATTATTTTAAGGTTTTGAGATGTTATATTATTAATTAATCATATTAATTAACAATGAACTTTAATGATTTCATATTTTGGATTATGGATATTTGATGCGCATTATGAATTTTCATGTATAAAATGCATATTCTTACAGCTTTTTGTGACTTCTTTTAACATTTTCACTATCTTGTTTAAATTCAAAATCAAAATCAATGGAAAATTTTGAAAAAAAATGTGCTTAAAATTCAAAAAGTGATCAAATTTCATTCACTTTTATGGCTTCAAACCAATAAGTTGAAGTTAAAGAATGGCTCTAGTAGTCAATTAATGTGAGGTGACTCAATTGAATAACCGATGATGTTTACGATAAGAGTCAAAGAGTGCTTGAAATTGTCGGGAGGGAAGCGGTTGGGGGCCGGCGATGCGCCCCGGCCGGATGCAGAACGGCGAGAGCCGGTCCGCCGATCGGCTCGGGGCGCAGATCGATGCGGATCGCGGTCGAGTTATCATGAATCATCAGAGCAACGGGCAGAGCCCATGTCGACCTTTTATCTAATAAATGCCTCCCTTCCAGAAGTCGGGGTTTGTTGCACGTATTAGCTCTAGAATTGCTACTGTTCACTTTGCATAAAAAGATTGAATGGCCTCTCAATTAAGCATTAAAAGTTCACTCTTATGTTTAAGTTTTGTGCTTAATGATTAAAAGGCGTGAAATTGTTTAAAAGATGCTTCATTTTGCTTTATGCATATCCATTTTATATCTGCAAATTATTTGTGCAAGTTAGGTTGAAGTTGGAAAGAATATGAAGTCATTTAAGTTGTTTCTTAATTTACATACTTGATTAATCATATAACATCTTGATGAGTTATTTAATGATTGAATGGTTAAGGAAAGGTTTCAACGATGAAGTTTAATGAGTTGGACAAGTTTTCCTATACTTATATATTGTTTTAAAATTAAAAGATAAGTGTGAGGGAATTGATAAGTGTATGATTTATAATGTTTTATAATGTAATTTGATGCATATTTACTCTAAATTGATTCCACATTGTTTGATTTATGTTTGGTGTTGTTTACTTTGCATATTAGAGTTAAAGAAGTGAAAAAAATATGAAAAAATGCAGCTGAAACTAAAAAATATAGAGTAAAATGGCAGATTAGTTGTGCTGCCATTTAACTATGAAAAACTGTCATTTTGCTTAATCCAGAGACTTAAATGTGGGGGGTTAAACGACATTGTTTTACTATCTGTCAAGTGCCATTTAACTACATGTCGAGCTTTTTACAACTGAATCTCCCTTCCTACTTGCTACATCTTTCTCCCACTTGCTCCAGACATATAAAAGATTGCAGAGAGATTAATTTTTGGGCAGTTAACACCAAATTAAGAGGAGAGAAATCAGATTTAGTTATAGCTTTTCTCTTTTCTTCTTTTTGGATAAATTTTCTTTTCTATTCTTCTTTTTTAACCTTTTATTTGGATTTTTCATGTTGTATTTAAGGATTCTAAGAGTTTGTTAAGGTGATTGAAGGTTGTATAATACATTGGAGCTTTTTTTGGTAAGATATAAACCCCTTTATCACTTTGTTTATATATGTTTATGAATATGCTACTCAATGTTCAATATGATTTTTCTTACATATGTATGACATTTTAATTTGAGTTTAAGCTAAGGACAGGTTCAAAGAATGGATTGATTGAGTTTTTATCACATGATTTGATAATAATCTTTGTTTATTTAAGTTCTTAAAGCTTGTTTTAAGTTGGCCACTTATGGTAAGATTAAAGATGATTAAAGATCTTATAGTTACCTATTTTAATCATTGGAAAAATTAGTAAACAATATGATTTTAATCAATACATGACCATTGATTAGTTAATCATAAGAGTACTAATTTTGAATATGGAATTTAGGATTATAACTTCTTAAACTCTAAGCTTAATGTCTATTAATTGATGAAATAACTAAAGATCAATTTAGGATAGTTAGAAATAAGACAGTAACTTAACCATAGCAACATTTTGAGTTAGTAAAGACCTTAGAGTAGGCATTCCAATCTATTTCATTACTTAATTAAATCATTTAAGGCCTATTTCTTAACTAATCAGTCAATTTGGTAATCATTAAGCAATTTGAAATTCCATTGCAAAGTTTGGAACTTTTTAGTTTAGTTTAGTTGTTTTAGCTTAATTAATTTAACAATCTTGAGCTCTTTAGATAATTGTAATCCAACCGTCATAGTAGTTGCATTTTTTTCCGTAAGTTCGACGCTCAGAATCCTAAAAATATTTCACTTTATTACTTGTTAACCAGTAAATTTGTTGTATTTATTGGTTTTGAACTAAATTTGAATTGAATGTTAATTGATTAAATTATTTGAGCTTATTGAGTATTAAACCAACCAACAACAAATTTTTGGTGCCGTTTCCGAATAAAACAATTATGATATTAAGAATATATCAGTGTCCATTACTCTAGAGTATAAATATTGTTTATAGTGTTTATATTGTGTTTACTTGCTTTCTTGTCTGTTTATTTTGCTTCTTTTCTTGACTGTTTGTTTGTTTAGTTTATTTCTTGTTGCAATTGCCTTGATTTGAGCCTATACTTATCTTACATATATCTTTAATTAGGATTAGATGCATTTTAGAAATGGAACATCATGAGAACTTAAATGTTCAACCTCAAAGAGAGCTTATTGTTAGACCCATAAGTCCACGCAACGGGATCGTGCGAGTATTGGCGAGCCTTGGTCAATGCTTGGCACATAAGTCGGCACGAAGGAAGCGTGATGACAAGAGAACAAGGCCAAATCTTACGAGTAGGCAAGCAAGTCCTGAGAAACTTGTGAGTAGGCGAGGGATGCGAAAAGTGTCAGCGAAGATCTTAGAGTAGGTGAGATTCGACACACCTTGGTGAGAACTCTTCAGAGACCTTCAAGAAGCGCCTTCGAGGAAGGTTAGTTGGATCACACGCATGAGGGAGGCATGCTAAAATACTAAGGCAAACGTGGGTGAGTGGGATCGGACTTGGTGCAAATTTTGGTAGACTCTCAGACCTTGCAGGAATTAACTTATCCCATGCTCGGATAAATGGACTACAACTAACGGACTTGTTATAGATAAGCATTGGATTGGGTCAGTGTGTTATGCGAGCTTTGACAAAGATCACATAGTATCATCAACGAATAGCGATCGTGAGGAAATATTGGATGATGTGGTGACAAATAAATTTGCAGTAGGACTGAACATCTGAAGATAGCAGAGATCTTCGAGGATAAGGATGTAGATTCAAATGTAAACTCCTATCTAGTTGTATTCTGTTGTAATCCTATCTTATCAGTTAGAATCTTATTCAGATGGGAGTGCAATCTAATTGGCCACGTAATGTAATTCTGATAAAGATAAAACGTGATATTAGCACGATATTAGGAAGTGCAGTTCAATTAAGATTCGGATTCTAACTTGACTTCCAAGCTAGATGGCCTATATATAGCTCATTCAAGCCTTACTCTACTCATTCAAGCAAAGAGAGTTTCCTTATATTCTTTTAAGAGAAAGTAATATAAAGGTTAGTAGTTTTACCATATCTCTCGTGTTCACTATTGCTTAACTTTTTTTTCTTATTGCTTTCATAAGTTTTATTACTTTAAGTGTACAAGCGAAACACTGCGAGAATAGTTGAAGGCTGAATCTTGCCTAAGTGGAACTATGTGAGATTGTCGTACAAGGGTGTTGGCGTTAGACTTCGGTAAAAGTTCGAGTTCCAATGATACCTTTGTATCAACTAGTATCAGAGCCTTACTTTGATATGGCGGGAGGCAGTAATCTAATGAAACGAGTATCTAGGGTGGAGGAAATCATTGGATCGATTCTTGCAAGTGAGGAGGAGGTCGCATCATATCAATCGCAATTTGAGACGATGCAGGATCAGATGCGGCAGTTGCAACAATAAATAGAGGATTTGTTAAAGGCATACGAGGAGGCCCAGTTCAAGATCACAGTGCTGAGGTGTGCCATTGCAACAGATATTGGTCGTATAGAAAGCTCATCACCAAAACTTTTAGCGGTGAAGGTACGTAAACCTAAGGTGCTAGAAGATGTACAGGACACCAAGGTGCTCAAGAATTTCTTGTAGAATATGGAGGAGTATTTTACAACTGTTAGGGTACTCGATAAAGAGAAGGTCAATGTAACGACTATGTACTTGGATGGTGATGCCAAGCTCTAGTGGAGAACGAGTACACCTCTACTAAGATCAGCAATTGAAGGATACGTGAGAGCTTATAAAGAAGGAGTTGAATGATCAATTTCTTCCGTTGAATACTTTATGGCTTCTGAGGGATGCCTTCAAGAAACTAAAATAAGATGATTCGGTAAGAGACTATATTAAGTCTTTTAGTTCTTTATTACTTTATATCGAAAATATGTCAGACGAGGACAAGCTCTTTAATTTCCTATTCGGGTTACAACCATGGACACAAATAGAGTTATCGAGCCAAAATATGAAGGACATGGTTGGTGCAATCACGACCACTGATGCCTTGGTGGATTTTCGAGCAATAAAAGAAACTAAGGTGAACTCCTCAAATTCTTCGAAGGGCAAAATCCAAGCTCAACAAGAGAATACAGAGGGGAAGAAGAAGAAAGATTCCAAGAAATGAGACTTTAAGGGGAAAAGCAAGTAAAACATTGGCTTCAAAAATAAGGAGATGTCCTCCAAGAAGGGTAAGATTGCTTGTTATCTATGCGACAGGTCACATTATGCGAGAGAATGTCTGAGAAAGGAGAAGCTAAATGCCTTAATAGCCGAAGAAGAGGGAGAATCTTTGGATGATGTGACGATAAATCTGATTGTCTTGTTGCGCGGTTAATAGAGAACATAATCCCTATGATAATCTAATGTATATAGGAATACAGGTTAATGGGACATAGGTGATTGCAATGATGGATACGGGTGCATCACATTCCTTCCTGGTGGAAAGAATGGTGTGCAAGTTGGGGCTTAAGGTGTCTAAGACATCAACAAAATTAAGAACACCTACGATTAAGGCACAAGCAGTGATGAGAGCTACTTACAACGTCCCAATAAGCATAGGGAGTTGACGTGCCAAGATGAATTGCATGGTCGTACCACTTGAGGATTTCGAAATGATATTGGGGATCGACTTCCTTAAGGCAGTAAAAACGGTGCTGTTTACGCGTTTGGGAGGTATAATGGTTATAAATGATGAAAAATCCTTCTTTATTGATTATTGTAGATTCGTTAGTGGGACGAAGGAGGCTACAATATTGGTAGCACAAATGTTGGCTATAATCATTGAAAAAGACCCAAAATGTTCAAGAAAACCCGAAACAAAAGGCAGGTGAGGAGCATATCATTGCCAAGATCACGAAGGATCAAGGTGATAAGGAAAGCTCGGTAGATGAAGCTATTCCTAACATATCTTTGGTGGGTACAGTGAGTCTTGAGAAGGCGAGTCCATGCGAAGACAATTCTGATGGATTGGGAACATGGTACATGGATAAAGTGCCAATAAATGAGGAAATGTGCTACCTTATTTAAGAGTTGGCTAAAGAGTCTTTGAGGGAACCACTTGTGGAGAAGTGCTCACAAATTATTTTGACTAAGGCGTTGAATTCTTCTGGTATGGGTAGTTTGTTATACTCCTAAGTTCACGTAGCGGGATGGTGCAAGTATTGGCGAGCCTTATCCAATTCTTGGCACACAAATCGACACGAGGAAAGCGTGTTGACAAGAGAACAAGGTAAAGTCTTATGAGTAGGCGAGCAAGTCCTCAGAAACTTGTAAGTAGGCAAGGGATATGGGAAGTATCAGCGAAGATCTCAGAGTAGGCGAGATTCGACTTACCTTGATGAGAACTCTTTAGAGACCTTCAAGAAGCGCCTTCAGGGAAGGTTAGCTGAATCACACGCATGAGGGAGGCATGCGAAAATACAAGGTAAACGTGGGCGAATGAGATCGAACTTGGTGCAAATTTTGGTAAAGTCTCAGACCTTACAGGGATTGACTTGTCCCACACTCGTATGAATAAACCATGACTAATGGACTTATTATGGGTAAGCATTGGATCGGGCCAGTGTGTTATGCGGGCTTCGACAAAGCTCACTTAGCATCATCAACAGATAAAGATCGTTGAGAGATCTTGGATGATGTGGCACAGAGTTGTAATGGGATTGAAATATTTGAGGATAAGGATATAGAGTCCTGGTCAAATATAAACTCCTGTCTAGTTGTATTTTATTGTAATACTATCTTATCAGTTAGAGTCCTATTCAGATGGGGATATCATCTGATTGGCCACGTGATGTAATCTTGATAGAGATAGAACGTGATCTTAGCACGATCTTAGGAAGTACAATTCAGTTAGAGTTTGGATTGTAACTTGGTTTCCAAGTTAGAGGGCCTATATATAGCTCATTTGAGCCTTACTCTACTCATTCAATCATAGAGAGTTTCCTTTATTCTTTTAAGAGAAAGTAATATAAAAGTTGGTAGTTTTACTGTATCTCTCGTGTTCATTGTTGCCTACTTTGTTTTCTTATTGCTTTCATAAGCTTTATTACTTCGAGTGTATAAACGAAACATTGTGAGGGTCGTTGAGGATTGAATTTTGCTTAAGCGGGCCTAAGTGAGATTACAGTGCAAGGGTGTTGGCGTTATATTTCGGTAAAAATTTGAGTTCTAAGGAGATCTTTGTATCATCTAACATGTTGGAATTAACCATGCAAAATACGAGTGGATCTAAGTCTAGCATTGTTAAGCCTAGAATAGATTTAGATAATTTTGAAATTCCACATGACATCATTCTATTATTAGATCCTCATAATTTAGTGGCTCATCATTAGAAAATTCAAATGATTATTTAAGAAATTTCCTAAATATTTTAGATCTCTTTAAAAATCCAGGGATATCAGATGATGCATTGAAACTTAGGATTTTCCGTTTTGCTTTAAGAGATAAAGCTCGTACTTGGCTAAATGCTTTTAGACCTGATTCCATCACAACTTAGAATGATATTGTCAATCGTTTCTTAACCAAATTCTTTCCCTCAACCAAGATAGAAAAATTGAAAATTTTTATTTCATCATTTAAAAAATATGAAAGTTAGAGTTTCCATGAGTTTTAAGATAAGTTAATCGGTATATTTACCATATTTATTGGTTTTAAACTGAATTTGAATTGATTGTTAATTGATTAAATTATTTGAGCTTATTAAGTATTAAACCAACCAACAATAATAATAATCTTAGGGCTTGCTCCACCTGTTGTCTGGTTTTTGAAATCCAATTTTAGGACTATCCCACTAGTTATAGCAATTGTGTCTCTCTTTTGGTTGCAATAGTATCGAATAGAAGAAATTATTTATAATTAAAGTTCATTTCTTGCATTTGGTGTGAGGGATGATGAGAAAAAGGTTTGTATAAACCCATTTTATTTCAAAGGATGAGATTTAAATATATATAATATAGGCTTCAATACAAATGGTTTCTATTTTTGTCAATAATGTTTTGCCCTTTAAGTTTAGAACGACACCTCTACATAAATTCCTTTAATTTTCATTTTTGCTTGGGACCTACAAGATGTTGATGAGTATATGATTTTTGTACATATTTAAAAGATACAACATTAACATATGATGATATAGTCATAAGTTTATAACGTAAATGCCTGGCCCTCATAGAAATAGTCTTGACGATAAATGGTGTACTTCTACAAGTGAATCTAAGTTCATAGTTATCATTATAACTCTCTTAGGATCCAAACATATTATTCTATTTTTCACTTCTTATAGTGAATTTAGTGATGAGTATTTGAAGACATTAATCTCTTTTTCAATGCCTCATTCTTATACAACAACTTATCCCTTTTATTATTGGAAACAACCACATTCTTACATTCTATCGTATTATGCATATCACGTCAATTTCTCATTCTCAATCATGCATAAATTGAAGAGTTTTACCTCTTTATATTTGGAGGATACTTTATTCCTTTCATGCTTATGACCTTTAAATATTCAACTAATTCATTATTGAAAAGACTAGTATCATAGTCACTGATATTATTACAAGAACTCTTATCTCATCATTATTTTTGGATTTTATTAGCTATAAAGCCCCCGTTGCCCACAATATTTTTAAATTCCTCAAAGTTAGATCTGCTATCTTATATGGCCTTAATTTCTTTCTTTCTTTCATTCTTATTCTGCTTCTTCTTCTTCTTCTTCTTCTTCTTCTTCTTCTTCTTCAATTGTATATCCCTCTTTTCCTTTAAAAACTTCTTGAATCTCATTGTGATTAGCTTTGATTCATTCTCATCACTCACTTATACAAGTCTCCTCATCATCAATTTTCTTATCCTTGTATATTTTAAACATCTCATTTTTTCTTATTGGGGTCACTTCATCTTCAAACAATTAATTCATCTTCATATTATATATGAGAAGTAATCTAACTAATTTTTCTAGAGGAAGGTCTTCAAATGTTTGGCCTCATATACTTAAATAGTACACACTTGTGTGATTTCAAATGTGTAACATATCTCATGGTAATTTCTCAAATAGACATTTTATCGAATTCATTTCTATTAAAGAGTATAAAACAACATATGCATCACTCTACTATTGAATGAATTAAATCTCTTATCATTATTGCTCCACTCATTTCTATCTTTTGGTATCTTAGTCTTCACTTTATCTATTATTATTTTCATTAGAACATAAGGTCCATTTTGTATGATTCCTTAAAGATTAACATCTTTAATTAAAAGAAAGTTTTTCATCCTAGTTTCCAATATATATAAAGGGAAAACTAAATGGCCAACTAATCATGACCTTTTATGGCCGTCGGCTATTAAAATATATAATAATAATAATAATAATAATATTATTATTATTATTATAAGATTGGTTTGCCCACCGTTTAGTTAGGTCCTATATATAATTATCACCTCCAAAGAAAAGAGGTATACCTATACATTGGCTATCTTGACCGAAAGATCATTAAATTGATTTATAATGATCTTTACTCAAAATTTCACTAGAAATCTATATGCATTGAATGAAATTCACTTTGATACTAATTTTTTATCCTTAAATGACGCATAAAAGGGGTGAATTATATGCATCTACTCCTTTTTATTTATAAACTAAACAATGATTATAACGAATTCATATATAATAACCACAAAGTAATCACAATAATAATTAAAGAGAATAAGAAAAGAGAGATAAATTGATTTATACTAGTTTAGAGAAATAAAATTTGACCCATATATATCACCTAAACTTCTCTTAAAAATTCAATATCTTCTTCTTTTAATAGATAAAAAGGAATCATCCATACAACATTGTTTTTTCAAGGGTAGAGAGAAATCTTTACAATATTTTGCTTTACTATAGTTGAGAAATAACCTTTTACAAATCTTGTTCAAGGTTAAAAAAAACAGTTATAATGTGTATAATTTTATCAATTGCTATAAATTTACAATCATACAAGTAAAATATCTCTATCTTTCTCACACTAATAGAGTAGGGTTTAATATATGTTATACAATACACATATGCTTGTTTTAACCTTTCAAGGCTTTTAGTAAATCTTTAGTAGCCTAACCTACTTATGTAACTTATATGTTGTCTATTTATAATTGAAACAATCCAAATAGCCGTTAAAAAAATCAGCCATTACGATAATTAATATCAATAAAACTAATCAATCGTAACAATAAAACTAATCAATTATTCTGGGGCATTCACAAATTAGTATATCAATGCGGTTATGTACATATTGTGAAAAGATAATAGTCAATTACATTGCTAGACTAATTATCTAGTCTAACCAAAATTCTAACATTGGTTGACCAAACCTTTTGAAGCAAGTTTTTCAAAAATTTTAAAATACGCTCCGTTAATAAAACCTTAGTTTAAAACCATTTCATCTAATTTAAAGAGTAATATAACAAAATTAATTGTCTTTTTCTTAATGATAAAAGTTGAAAAGAAATGCATATTTTTTTTCTTATAAGGTAAAGAAATCCATATCTTACCAAAATAATGTTGAATTCTTATCTAAAATTGAAAAGTAAAATTTGAGCTTATAACAAAGAAGGCAAAAGATTTACTTTATTCCCTAACAGTTTAAAAAAAATTAATTTACCCATTAATATTATCTAAGATATTACTTTATCCTTTAATATTGTAAAATGATGCAATTTATTTCCTTATGTTTGCGAAAATAATGCAATAATCCTACAAATTCTAATTTCATTAATATTATTTTAACTAGCTGTTAACTTTGCACACGAGGTACACTAGCATGTCAAAGTGAGACTTATTTTAAAGATGATGTGGCATTTTTTGAAAATTAAAAACAAAAAGTTAAGGAGTTGTTTAGTATCACTTGTGTTTTTTTGTTGTTATTTTTTATTTTTGTTTTTTTTGTGTGTTTATGTTTAAAAAAACAAAAACATGTTTGATTAGGATTTATAGTAAAAAAATATATAACAAAAACATGTTTGGTAGAAATCAGTAACAAAAAAACAAAAATCATAAATTTGTCTGGTTATATCATCTTTTTTATTTTATTCTTATTACATTATTAAATATTAATATTAAAATTTAATTAAATTTCTTTAATTTAACATTTTCATTGGAATAAAAGGTTTAAATATTTAATATTTAATATAATTAAAGAAAATTAATTATACTTCATATAAGATGAGTCAAAATGAAACATAAAATTTTACATTAGATCATTTTAATTAAACATTAAAAGAAATTCAACAACTAATAACGTTTGAGTTATTAATAGTTATATTATATAGAAAAAGAAAAATACATCAATTACAATTAGCATTAATATAGTAATTCCACATTTCTATAGCAATTTCATCTCGTGCTCCAGACATATACCAAAGTTGTGCTGGTGTGATATTATATTCCACATGAGCGTTAACATCTTCGTTTACACTTTCAACAATTTAATCTTCTATTTCTGCACAATTGTTAAATAATTTATCAACATGTCCATGTATCCTGATAAAATTATGTATAGCACAACAAGTAATAATAATATATCTTTGATTCTTTATATCATAACTAGGTATATTTGAGAGTATGGGAAATCTTGCTTTTAGAACCCCAAAACACCGTTTAATAACATTTCTCAATAAGGAATGCCTGTAGTTAAATAATTCATATAGACCTGATGGTCTTCCTCTTCCTTTATAATCTCGCAAATGATATCTCTGACCTCGATATGGTGAGAGAGATCCATGCATATTACTATAGCTAGAGTCCTCCAAATAAAACTTACCTAAACATGTGAAAAATATAATATCAACAAAAATAAAAAATAATTGTAATTATTATCTTTTAATTGAAAAACATGTAATACCTCGAGGAGGCTTTAGAAATTGATTCACTGGACTTGTGAATGTTTCAAATAGAATTCTAGAATCGTTTGTAGCACCTTCCCATCCAACCATTACATATGTAAACCACATATCAAATTAGTAACAATGCATAATATTTTGTGTTGGATCAATTTTTTCCCCTATATGGTATTTTTTTTACCGATTGGGACATATACATCGATATGTGTACCATCTATTACTCTAACACAATCCTAAAAAATGAAATGATATTGTTAAAATAAACAA
>JAOXYD010000002.1:11222278-11248966 GCA_028565735.1 Pinacopodium congolense
ATTTATAGACTATTTTTCAAACTAAATAAAATTAAAAAATTAATTTACAATTTTAAAAAATTATCCGAAATGGTATCGATATTGACCGATACCGATACAATACTATTTTAAAGATAAATCTAATACCGATATCGATACAATATTCAAAATATTGATTATACGATAATCTGCTTTACAGTAACCATAGATTTGAATCCCCATCAATAAGATTGTCAGACATATTGGACGGAAAAATCTACTGTTGTTTTGAAGCCATGTAGATCTGAGACAAGAATTTAATGCCATCACTTGTCATTTTCTTGTTAATAACTACTCTGTCCGTAATCTCTGTTGTTCTTTTGAATGTATATATATATATACATACGGATACATTATTGACTACACGTCTACATCGATCAGCATCTATCTAGCTTTTCTCCTACGTGAGACCCACAAACGTCCGCACCTGGTCCCATCTCTCCGCAAACTAATCCCACTCAAGAGCGGAAACAGGGAAAACCAAGTAGCACCAGTGAATTTCTTTCTTTCTTCTTCTTCTTCTTCTTTTTTCTGGTATAATTGTATTCCTCTCTCTTGTTCTCTACTGGGCTAGGGTTTTGCATTGCCAAATTCATTTTCTTTTTGACTCTCTTTACTTAAATCTCTGTCAATGTCCTTCCTCCACTTCATTTCCTGTTCTGGATATTGTTTGAATATCTCTCTCTTACTCTTGAGTTGGGTTTGTTTCTTCTACTGTGTCACTTGCTATATGATGTTTGTTGTTGCATCTGTTTAAGTGTGCACATAGAACATGCTTAGGTTTCGATCTTGTATGTGGGGTTTATGTTAATATTTCTTTTTGTGTGGAATGTCTTCAACTTGTGGTGGAGTCCATTTTTTGTTTTTCAATCTAGAGACAAAGTTTTGTTCTTTCTTTTAGCTTTCGTGACTATAAATTTTCTCTGAAACTGTGATTTAGCTAACGCTAATGTGTTGTAAGAGTAAGATTGAGCCTTTTCTTTTTTTCTTTTTCATAAACTTTCCTCTCTTTTTTTTTTGTAATGGGACATGTGAAGAACTGGGAATTTGGATGGTATTCTCTTTTTTTTTTTAGATTTAAGTTGACGGTAAATATGATATGCTGAAATGCGTGTGAACATGGAAAAGCTGAAACGTCAGAATTCACTGTACTTCTTTCTCTCCTATTTCTTTCGGCGTCGAGATACCCCTTTTTGTTAGTATACCCCCTGTGCGTGCTGTGAAGAGAAAAGCACTAACTTTTAGAAATTAAGCTAATGCGTGGAATTCTAAAAGCTTGAGCAAGAATTGAGCTTAAATAGTGGTGGTACCAAGCATTTAAGTTTAACGAGATTTCATTGTCAGTTGCTGAATTGATTTACTCTTGATCTTGAGACATTTATTGGCTTGTGCTTTCCACTTACTTTTGGCTCATGTTGTTTGCTCTTTGGTGAATACCAGGATTTGGATGTTGCACTTCGGGGGGAAACATAAGTTCTACGATAGGTGTTCCTTTTTGTCAGATCGTTGAAGTATTGGAAGAAGTTGACAGTTAATCAATTGGTTTCTATTGTGAACGGTATAGGAATCTTGTATTCAGACGTCCTCTCAACGGGTTGGCCGTAGGGCAGTGACCACGATAACAATGGGGTCATACTCCGGTACTTGTGAAATAATTGAAGCGAGAGAAGAGCTGAGTTCCGTTGAAAATGTTAGGGGTACTTCTAGATCTCATTCTGGATTAAGTACAGGAAGCCATGATAGGAAGCCTCCTGTGCTTAAACTGGGATTAAAAGATTTTATAGAGGATGATATTAACCAGCTCTTTGAGGCCATCAGTCTCAAAAACTCTCCCAGAGGTGTCAGTCTTTCTAATCAAGCAAGTGCTTGCTCTAGTCCTGTAAGAAGCAATACTATGAAAAGGCCAGTTACTGTCCGTGCTCCTCATCCATCAGGGATTGTTAATTCTGAACCGGTTTCTCTAAAGCAGGCATTAAGGGATCTTTGCATTTCAAAGGCATCAGAAATGGCAGCTATGAAACGATTATCTAAGCCAACCAGCTCTCCAAGGATCTCTGAAGCTGGAAGGATTAAGGATTTATATAATTCTGTTGTAGGTGAAACTGTTAGATCCGGAGTTCCTTTGAATGAAAGTAAAGGGAATATGGTTGAAATCTCTCTGATGTCAGAAGAAAGTCGTCCAACTTCTTCACAAAAGGTGCCGGATATAAAATTATCAAACCAAAGTGCTCTATCTTCTCCTCGATTCCAATCATTTAAATCACCAAACCAAAGTGCTCTTTCTTCTCCTCGATCCGTTGCTCCAACAATGCAGAAAAGTGTTGGCATGCAGAATGTGAATGTTCCTGCTTACAGAGAAGTTGGACCTCAAGCACTGAAGTCCCCCATCCAAAGTGCTCTATCTTCTCCTCGACTTGCTGCTGCCACTATACAAAGCACTGTAGGGATGCCTAATGGAATTGATTCTGTATCCAGAGAAGTTGGAGTTAAAGAGTTGAAGTATGCAAACAAAAATGTTCTTTCTTCTCCTAGATTTGGAGACCCAAAAGCACAAAATGCTGTTGGTAAAACAAGGACACATAACGACATTGGTTCTATGTCTGGAAAAGCTGGAAGTCATTCCTTAAGGTCACCCACCCAAAGTACGCAATCTTCTCCTCGTTTAATTCTTCAATCTAATGAAATTGTCTCTGCATCATTAAAGTCGCCAAACCAAAGTGCCCTTTCCTCCCCTAGATTTGGGGTTCCAAAAGGAAATAATAACACTGGTACCACACGTTTGCACAATGAGTTGGAGTCTGCATCAAGGATATATGTAAGTCAGACACCGAAGTCCCCTAATAATGTTGCTCATTCTTCTCCTTCTTGTGTGGCTTCAACAACCCAGAAGAGTACCGCAATCTCATCAATGCCTACTGATGTCATTTCTGAACCTAAGAAGATTGGAACTCAATCAGCTAAGTCACAGATGATAAAAACTGCAACATCCTCGTCTTATTCTGATTCAATTGGCAGTGAATTAGATCCAGATATAGATGTTTCTACTTCGTTAAAAGTGCCAGCCAAGTCATCAGCACTTAGATCAGGGCAGAAAGGGAGGTCACAAACTGCATCTTCTCCTTTGGCCAATGGAAACAGGGTTGGCAAGTTCACAAGGAGTGCTCCACGTTTTGCTAAACCAGTCATACGGAGCAAGTATTCAGTGAAGAAGAAAGTTAAGCAAAATTTCACTACTGGTTCCATTTCTAGTGGAGGTAATAATGATTCAATCCCTAGCACAGGTCAGCTGGTTTGCCAGAGATGCCAATGTGCTATGAAGAATGCAACTGGCAATGTAGATAGAGATTTTGCAACTTCATTTCCTGCTAGTTTTACGGTTGAATTTACTGCCAATACTGAGCCTACTAAAGTAGAACTTAATTCAAACAATTGTAATGGAAGCAATGTTGTCAGTAAAGCTAAGAAGAATTCAAAATCAAGAGAAAAAGGTGAATTTTCCCAAAGTTCAAAGAGTAGCCTGGGGGACTACAGCACTAGTACCACCAATAGCGAGGAGAGCAATGCAAGCAGGCCTAGTTGCGGCAACAGACCCCACATGTCAAGGGATGTGAGGTGGGAACTGATTCGGCAGGTTAAGATGCGGGATGGAGCCTTAAGTTTGAGACACTTCAATCTATTAAAGAAGCTTGGTTGTGGAGATATAGGGACCGTGTATCTTGCTGAACTAATTGGTTCAAACTGCCTATTTGCCATAAAAGTCATGGACAATGAATTTCTTGAAAGGAGGAAGAAGATGCCTCGGGCTCAAACTGAAAGAGAGATATTGAGAATGTTAGACCATCCATTTCTTCCTACACTGTATACCCAATTCACATCGGAGAATTTATCATGCTTAGTTATGGAGTACTGTCCTGGTGGTGATCTACACGTCCTTCGACAGAAGCAGCTTGGCAGAAGTTTCCCTGAACCGGCAGCCAGGTAGGATAAAGATGAGACTAACTGATATCATTTTGTTTGCCCTCCCCTCCAAAACTCTTTCTGATGCATTTGGTTCTGGGCACTGTTTTTGGACCGCATTTGGTCCATATCAATTTCTTGTCTCAATAAGACTACACTACACCCTGTTATTTTATGCTCTCAAACTACACTATGCTTTCTTCTGCGTGACTGGCGTAATGCATTTGATGGAGCCCTTTCATGATTGACATCATGACAAGTAGTCTGAACAATCTTTTGTTAGTTTCTCTTTAGGGGAACATCCTTCTAACTTATTTGATGCTGTTATGTAAATAGGTTTTATGTTGCAGAAGTCCTCCTTGCTTTGGAATATTTGCACATGCTTGGAGTCATTTATCGAGACCTGAAACCAGAGAACATTCTTGTAAGGGAAGATGGCCACATTATGCTCACAGATTTTGATCTCTCGCTTAGATGCAGTGTGAATCCAACTCTCCTAAAATCATCGTCAACTGATGTAGATGCTTTGAAGATGTCTGGTCCATGCACACAATCTAGTTGCATTGAACCTTTCTGCATCGAGCCATCCTGCCAAGTCCCATGCTTCAGTCCTAGGTTCTTACCTGCTGCAAAAGCAAGAAAGTTGAAACCTGATCTTACTACACAATTCAGATCATTACCTCAGCTTGTGGCTGAGCCTACTGACGCACGTTCAAATTCCTTTGTTGGAACCCATGAGTACTTGGCCCCTGAGATCATCAAAGGAGAAGGTCATGGAGCAGCAGTTGATTGGTGGACGTTTGGTGTATTTCTTTATGAACTGCTATATGGTAAAACGCCCTTTAAGGGGCCGGGGAATGAAGAAACATTAGCCAATGTGGTGTTTCAAACCCTGAGGTTCCCAGATACACCGCTTGTTAGTTTTCAAGCAAGGGATCTTATAAGTGGACTATTGGTGAAGGAACCTGAAAACCGGCTAGGATCAGAGAGAGGAGCTGCTGAGATTAAACAACATCCCTTCTTTGAGGGCTTGAACTGGGCACTAATACGTTGCGCCATTCCACCAGAATTGCCAGAGTACTATGACATTGGAGTTCCACATCAAAGTAACAGCAAGTACTTGGAGTTTCAGCCTACTACAGGAGAGCACCTTGAGTTTGAGTTGTTCTAAAGATGGCGTGTCCTTGCCTCGTGTGACCAATGTAGGAGCTTATCATATATGTTTAAGCGGGAATATTGAGGTAAAGCTGATCATCTATGGCATAAAAGCTGATGAATACATGACTTGAGGGAGACAATGTCGGTGGCCTTTATGTATATATGTAACCCTTAAGACCAGATTTTGCAATCTAGTAATTAATGTTACGACCATGTTTTGCAGGCTTGTTCGTGCATTTTGGTCCCCCTTCACTCATCTGTGAACATATAGAAACCATTGACCAAAAATTATACCATGGCATGAAACATCTAATATCAATCCTCTGCAAACTTTGCATATACAAAATTTGAAGTCTTACCAGTGATAAAGAGGCATAACCCTAATTCTTTAATACCGTTAAATAGTTCAATTGCAAATAATTCAATTACGTGCATTTTTATTTATTAAAATTTTTATAATGGGCCTTATACTATTAACTAGTAGGATCCACTACCAAAATAAACTTTATCTCTGCCCTCTCTTCTTTATTAGCATCAAATCCGATGGTGCATGAAGCCCCAAAGAACTTCAGCCCTTAATATCAGCTACTGAATTGCAGGGTCACAAGCAGTGTATTAAATATCGTATCGATATCGGTAATGGATTAATTCCGAAAATGGTATTGTATCCGTACCGATTAATACTGGTACCGTTTCGAATAATTATTTAAAATTATAAATTAATTTGTAAATTTTATAAAAATTATAAATTAATTTGTAAATTTTATAAAATTTACAAATTAGTTTATAAATGTATTATATTATGTAGTTTTTAACTTAACTTTAATATTAAAAAGACCAAAATACAAAATTTTTCTTTAAAAAATTTTTATAAAAAAAAATTAATTTTTTTTTTATTTTTTTTCGGTACCGGCCGGTATTTGAATCTGGTACCGATTTTAATGATTTCGTACTGTTTTCCGACCGGTACGGTACGTACTGGCCCGTACCAGCCGGTACGGTACGAAATTAAATACATTGGTTTTATTACTAACTCTTTTTAATTTTAATTAGTGAATATTTTTGTGTCTTGACATCTAAGTGTTTGATTCAATTTATAGAAAATGAAATTATGCATTGTTTTAAAAAATGAAATTGGGAATTCGTTTTATATTATCTTTAAATTGTAGATTTGATTGTTACTGATTATATTTTAGGATTATTGTGAAATTTGGAATTAAAGTAGGAGTTATTACATATTACGTAATATAAGAACATGTGAATAAAATGAGGTTGTTGCGTTGGATACCATCAGAACATGTGAATGTAACGAAGGTATTGTATGCCACGTGGACATTCCTAGCTTGATTGAAAGTTATGAACTTTTTATCGGTAAATTTGAAGTTTGCAATAACCGGTCAAGTACACTTGAGGGCTGTACGTTTTGGAATTTTTTTTAGTTTTTAATTTTTTTAAAATATAAAAATAGAGAAAAAAAAAACTAATATAATATAAAAATTAAAAAATATGACAAAATTTTTAAAAATATGAAAATTTTAATATAAAAATATAAAAATTATAAATAAAAATTACAATCAAATGACTCATAAATTAAATAACTGTATATAAGTGCAAGATTTTTGGAACAACTGAAGAATTGACATAGTTGACGATGAGGCAATGATTCTAGGTGATTTTTTATATGATTTCTTTTGATTTTCTATTTTTTTAATGTAAAAATTAAAAAAGAGAACAGAAATAAAAAATATATTAATATAATATAAAAATCTTTTAGAATATAAAATTTTAAAAATATAAAAATTACAAAAAAAAATTACATTCCACGTCATTATTAATAATCTTATATGTAATTTTGCTCGACTCTGGAGGTGGGAAAAACTACTACTGCTGGCTCAGGGTTTGGAACTGATCGCTCGGCTGTCTTGTTGATTGATTCACTAGACATCCAGGACGTGGTCCTCTATCCAACCACGAAGCCTCCAGATCATGACAAGAGACGCTGATATCTGTTGGTAGGTTGCATTTCAAGTTCTCTTTTTTGTTTCAGATAAAAGGAAGAACTCCTTTTTTTTTGCCCCATCTCTTACCTTTCAAGATTCCAGTACTAGCTTGTCGCTTTTTCATAAAATTTTCTCTTGTTTCCCTTCACTAGACTAACATTTTATATATCTAAATCCTTTGATTTTAAGTTTAACCAGCATTGTGTAAATTCAAGTTGGTCTTTGAATTTTGTCCCAGTCAGATAATATAACTGTAATTAACTTCCCCTTCTAACGGTCTTTGAGTTCTGTTGGAGCTCCCAAGACTAATTGATATAACTATGAATGTTAAGTCTCCGTGAAACGACACTCGGTTAATTTGCCTAACCAAAACATGAAACTTAAGGAAAGCAAGGGATGCTTGCTTTTCCTGTAAATTTATTCAGTTTAGCAGCCACTCTGCTGCAGTTTGGCCTGTTACTTTCTAGATGGTATGGTCTTCATTTCATATACTTTGCAGACAAGAAACTCTCTGGTCTCCTGGCCGCTGGATTAGATGTTAAGAATAACAAATAAACCATAAATGTGCTTAAGAGAGGATAAAATTTCCATATGGGTGTAAATAAAGAAGTTCCATTTTGGAATTGTATGCGACTATGTATGTACAGCATGAGCTATTCCCGCAAACAATTAACCTTCTCCTCCCAAAAATATTCTCGTTGGTAGAGAGCTTTACAGCAGACTAGTAAAACCAATACAACAGACAGATGAACCTAACAAAATCACAACAACAATTAAGTTCCAGGGAGATGCAAATCTTTATGTTTTCACTGGGTGAGAACTGGAGGCGAGGAGGATCTATTCAAGGAATGCTTGCATTGTTCACATCATTAGAACGTGCGACCCATCGTTTCAGGAAACTATCTTCCAGACATTAGATTAGAAAGAGCTTGATTTTCGTACAGCGTGCCCATATCCCAGTCTTCAGTAGATGAGGAAAGTGTCATCAGTGCAACGACAATTGACCTCATGGATGGCCTCAGCTGAGGATTTTCTTGCGTGCAAGCTCTGGCAAGCTGAGCCATCTGCAAAGAAAACAACCATAATGCTCAGTATTACTCCTCACGTCCACACTTTAACAGTCCAGGGATCAAAATTCACCTTGCGAACAGAGTCAAGTGGGTAGTTATCTTCAAGCCTAGAGTCCACAAGTTTGCGAAGATCTTCCTTCGAATCAGGCAGGCCAAGGACATCCTCAAACTGCATTATGTCAGTTGATATAGTTCAAGACAAATAGAAAATCGCATAGGGGGTGATGTATTACAAAGAGAATGGCAAGGATAACAACCAAAGCGACAAGCCCCTTAGATTCAGTGACCATTTCATTTGTCTTGACAACAGCTTCCTTGGCAGATATAAGTTCATATAGCACAACCCCAAAAGCATATACATCTACTTTTGGTGAAATATCACCAAACTGCGCATACCTGAACCACAATACCAGAAGACAGTTAAAATTTTCACGAGGCCTGACAATGATTATTTTAAATTTTGTAAGTTGAAACGTGGCATTTATCCATTAGTAATTCATGCCATCGAAAAAGAAACATTGTAAATATAAAATTTTAAGCTAACTTTCTAATCTTTTAAAAATCATTTTTTTCACGACTGAAAATCGTAAAGAATTTCCCATGTTTTCCCCACAAATTAAAAAAAAAAATCAACATGGCAATCAAAAACTACAATAAATAAATTGAACACATTGTGGATAGGGAAATAATTCTAATCACAAGCAGCTGATTCTATATCCATCAAGGTTTTCGATATTGCAGTTGGGTGGGAGGAACCATCCAAATTGGAACCGGAATTTGCAAAGATGAGAAATGGTTAATAACATGTATAAAAAATAATACTACCAAAGCCCACAACTTACTCTGGAGGCATGTATCCAAATGTACCAACAAGACGAGTCTGCAACGACGCACTTCCATATTCGGTTAGCTTTGTCAAGCCAAAATCGGCAACCTGTTTGAAAAAGAATTAGTTGACAATCTATATGAATTGGAAGATATAGTCTGCCAAAATGGGGAGTTGTTGACAACCTTTCCACGGAAGTTTTTGTCGATTAAAATGTTTGCTGACTTTATATCACGGTGGATATAAACAGGAACAGTATGCTCATGGATATATTCTAGTCCTCTAGCTGAGTCTAAGGCGATTTGCACCCTTGTTGCCCATGGCAGTGGATCTCTTTCTAGAAACAAAGGAGAAGTATATGGATAAAACTTAATAGAGATTCAAATACAAAAGATAATATTTTCAGTGGGCAAATATATATGCTCACCAGAGCCACGTAAGTGCTGACTTAGGTTCCCATTTTCAATGAACTCGTAGACCAAGAATAAAGAACCTTCAACACAGTAACCTATTAAACGAACCTGCCACAAGTTTTTAGGCATGTTAAGGATCATAACTAAATAGTAATTGATCAGATAGATAATCAGCTGAGCATTTTTCAAAGTAGCTTTAAGACGCAAAACGAATATTACGTCAAACATGACAGAGAAGCAACCAGAAGAGCTATAAGATTGTGATGTAATGAACAACCCAAAGAAATAATAGTTCAGGCATCTAAGCTCTTTCCATGTACAATTAAGCATCAAAAAGATAAGCAGAAGGAAAACAAATCCATCTTCAACTGGCTTGCCCATTACAGTCTACTATCCAACTGACTTGGAAGCACTGTTTAAGACTGGCTTCCTCAATCTAACCTTGGGAGAACTAATTACAAAATCTATTCATCCTAACAGTGAATATCTTGTTTAGAGCCTCCCAAATTAGCTTTTCCAGGTACAGAGTAATTACTTTATTTTGCGTGAGGATCTGACAGAATAAAAAATTGTGCATCTCAAGAATAAAGTCTTTGGAAGTTTGATCTCTTTGAAACAAGTTGGCTTAGTAGTAACTGCATATTTACCCAGTGTAACAAAAGCCACCAAAAGGGAAAATCATACCAGGTTCAAGTGATGAACGTGTGTTAAAACTTTCAACTCGGCAAGAAATTCTTTTGATGCTTGCATATCCATCTTCTTGATTGCAGCTTTCTGCAAAATTATGGGAGGAAAAGATATCAGTCTATGAGAACAATAGGACTTCAAATGGAAGCTTGATCTTGACAACATCAATTATCTCCTAAATTCACAAAAGAAACAACATTTTCTAAAATGTAGAAGAATCACCATAAAATATAAACACTTCAACTAAATAAGTAATAATCTGTTGGCTGGTACTATGAATCTAACAAACCATGATCAGCATTATTCAATAGCCTTGTTCTCCAAATTCTGATTTGTTTATGATAATGGAAAAAGCGTTGATACCAACCTCTCCTCTTAGTTCAGCGAAATAAACTGATCCAAAGCCACCTTGACCAATTTTATTGGCCATGCTGAAGTCATTGGCGGCCTTGGCAAGCTCCTCATAGGAGAACTCCACAGATTTATCCACTGTAATACCAGTTAGTCCTGAAGGGGCGGTAGGTGTTGATGCTTCCTCTTTTTCCGCATTGCTTCCAGAACCTAAATGCAGGGATGTAGAAGCATCAACCAAGGTACGCAGTCCCACATCAAGTTTAAGACCATTCATCAACAGAATAATTGAAAATAAGAATCATGTACAAAACATGCTTACTGAACACAATTACCAGGTCCATGTTGAAGATATTGGTCTTCATATGTTTCTGGAAGGAATAAAGGCTCCTCTTTCTTCTTCCTACGTAGACCAAAATAAAGTGAAAACGCCAAAATTAGAGCACCAGCAACGCCTGCGACTGATATTCCAGCAATGACTCCACCAGAGATTCCTGCTTAGAAAAGCCAGAACAGACATAAACCCTAATCAACATCAACGCTCTTCTTGACATTCCTGTTGACCTTGAATACTAGGAAATCGATATGCAAGCGTTGAGGAAGTAGGAAGAATAAAGCCTACCGGCTGCACTGCAACAATAAGATAAAGAAAACAATAACCCAACACATTAATTTGACAACTTAAAAAGAACAAGACTTGACATGGTTAGGGTGGATGTTATGTACCTTGTCTTTAATGAAGGAAAGTTCCCAGTTTGATCTGCGGATTCATGTAAACAAGTTAGAACAAACAAACAAACAAACAAACAAACAAACAAACAAAAGCATTGCAATCTGTTGGATGAAGTTTCCCATTTCAATGAGTTCTGTAACTAGCATAATCTCACACTGAAAAATGATTGAGAAAAGAACGTTCAAGATCATAACTTTGGTCAAAGATCGGCAACCTATGGAGGTCCCTGTAATTCCAGATTTTTGGTATTGATCCCTTCCCCAATCCTAGACATTGCATTTAGCATGTTGATGATGGATTGATGAAATAACGGTTGTTTAACCGCCAAAATGAGTTGGGGAACCAGTGTGGAACTTAGACCTGAGAATACGTTTTCAATCATGATCATGTTTTGCTAATTTCATATTCTGAATATGGTGTAGGTCAAAGTCCTGAACTTGATGATTGTTAATGGGTAACTGGAAAGGTGGCTTGCTGGCATGATAACATAACAGACATCAGTCACGCAATTGTGCAACGTTCAGACAACGTCAGCTAGTAGTCCCAAGTAACAAGACACCACATAACAGCTAAGGATTGCTGTCATAAAGATGTCATTTTCTGGCTTCAATTTTCAATACGTTGTCAAAGTGCATTTGCCTACTAAAAACATATATTGTAAATCTACAGTTTTTTCCGGATGCTGGGGCTATATTTTAAAGATAAACTGGCATGTTTGAAATTAATTTTGTTTTTTTATTTTTTAAACATAAAAATTGAAAAAAATCACATATTAATACAGTATAAAAATTGAAAAAAAATAAAAATTAAAAAAATACACAAAAACTAATGAAAACACAAAAAAAAAAACTAAAACTAAGAACAAAAACTAACAATAATGTTAAACATCCATTTATCAAAAAAAAAAAAAAATCAAACATCCCCTAAACTTTTTAAAGGGACGTAGCAAAATTATATTTAATATATAACAATATGCATATGGGCCACCATAATTGAAATTGAAAGTGAAGAGGTGCTAACAAAAGACAACAACTAGAATCTAACAAACATTGCATTGATAATTTTAGTTGTGGAATGATAGGTAAGCGACAAATGTCCAGGAACTTGTGATTTATCCCCTTTTGTTCTTTCTGCCAACTTGGATGTAAGCTTGCTAATGTCCAAACATAATCGCATTGTGTACGTTCATGCGTGACTCGGCTGGAATTAAGTTTGTTTAAATGGATGCATGATTGCATCTTGAAGAACAAAATGCTATCCATCTAAATCCCTAATAAAAAAGTTTGGGATTGTTTGGTAAGGTTTATATTTTTAATTTTGGTTTTTAACACAAAAATCGAAAAAGACAACACACTAATACAATACAGAAATTGAAGATAAAATATAAAAATCAATACAAATATATCAAAACTACAACTAAAAATCACAACTCACAGCAATATATAGACGGCATATGTTTCTTAAATACATATATTTTAGGAAAAGAAATATATTATTGATAAATACAGAGCAAGAACCCTAATAAATTATTTCCCTACAGAATTGGATGGATGTTGGGCAATTTAATTCTAACTATGACGTTATGCGAAATAGGTTGAAAGTTATGTGTTGTACAGACGACCCAAATTTAAAATTGTAGACTTGGACTTGGTTCTCTTAGGAACGTGCCAAACCGTCTGGAATTTGACAAAACCAGCAACGTCATTACGTCAACAATTGCTTAACCGACGCCGTTCAAGCTCAGAGTTGACTTTGTGATATACCAGAAACAAACTAGGTTTTCATGTATATTGGAAAATTTGAAGGATTGTTAATTCTTAATTTATGATTGAATTATTGGACGGCAAATGCAATACTCCAAAATGCAATTAATTGAATAAGTTTTCCAATAAAAATGTTCAAAATCAGAACAATCTCCTAAGAAAAGAAAAGACCGGTGCTAGACACACTCATTAATATGGCCGTATCTACATAACCACAAATAATGCACAACGTACGTGTCACCTTAATCCCCCCTAATCTTGAATTATGATCTTATAAATTTGCTAAAGTTTGATATGAAATCGTCCCAGATTAATCTTAATAATTTTTTAAAACTATTTTGATCAATCTAATTACATACCAAATAATTCGTGAATTTAAGACCGTTTGAAAACGTTTTAGTTTTTGAATTTAGTTTTCAAATTTTTTAAATATAAAAATTAATAAAAAATATAACAGAAATCGAAAAAAAAACACACATTCTAATACAACACAGAAATTAAGACAGACAATACAAAAATCTATAAAAATACAAAAAATTCAATACAAAAATATAACATCCACAACTAAAAATCACAACAAAAAACACAATCAAATGGCCCCTTAAAAAACAAGAACTTATTTATAGGATTTAGAATGTTCTTAGCATTACTAGGAATTATTAATCCAATTAAAATGCTATGTAAATTATCAGAATATGGATAGATAAAGACCAAGAAGGCTATGAACTTCCTCTTGAATCTATATTCCAATTTGCAATTTAAATTGAAGTGTGGAAATTGATGAATCTTAAAGCTTCATTTACCTCCTTGCTATAAAAACTTGTTAATTAAAATATCAACTGAATCAATTTAGGGATTAAAGTAGCAACTAACCTTTACCCGGCACATACACTATACCGGAGCCTGTGCTGAAATTGGAATCCCGGTTATACCTCTGCAGCAAATCAAGCGAAACACCCGATTCCGTCGAGAGCGTCGACAAATTCTCGCCGGAGCGAAGTGGGTATGTCTCAAACAACCCGTAATCCTTGGACACATCTGGATCTCCACACGAGCAATTCACAGTGACGTTGATAGGGACATGGTCCGGTATCCTAGTATCTTCGTACGTGTTAACCCTGCGAACCCAATCCTCAGTGGTGAGGTTAGAGAAAGCTTTGGTGGCAATTTTGTCGTAGGTGTCACCGACCTCAGTCGTGTAAGAGAAGGTGTGGCCCAAGAAGTCACCGTTCAAGCAGTTGCACGAGAAGGGTACGTTGAGTCTGCTGCCACTGAATATGCTATCCTTGCTTGAGACACCTGGGTTGTAGAGAAGGATTTGATCACTGCTTTGACCGAAGATTTTCCCGATGTAAGTCAGGTTTGCTCCTTCCCATAAGTAGTATGAAGCCAAGGCAAGATCGCAGCTTGTTTTGCAGTTGGCTAGGCCTCTGTGAACTTCACAGAGAAGAAAAAGAGCATAGAAGATGAGTTTCACTGGTGGCCTTCTGTAGGAGAACAGAATCATGTTTGAAAGAGATGTTTTCTTCTTCCTCTAATCGCCTCTTAACTCTGCTTCAAAACCAAAAAAAAAAAAGATGTAATTTTGTAAAGTCAAAAGAGATGAATAACTCAATGGAAAAGACTGACCGGATAATTTTGCATTTCTGATCGAGATGACTACTTGATACTAATTGTGATTGGGAGCATTTACCTGTTTTCTGTTTGTATTTGGACAGATCTCCAACGTGTTTAACTCTTGTGCTCTGCCTCAATAATTCTGCACTCTCTCATTTGATCCCTTATGGGCTAATTGAGGAGCAGAGGGAATTTGTCAGTTGTGATGTTTGGTTATAGAGAGGGAGAGGCCTGTATGATGCGCTGGTTTGTAATTGTTTATGAACACATAAGGGCGTGATTGACTTCGTCTTCTTGTGTCTGCGATTCCTTGGATATACAGGAACGAAGCTCCTCACATGTTAGGCCATTCCTGTCATTAGACTTGACCAATTGGTTGCAGCTTTAACTGCTGGTGGGTTCCAAGCCCATAAAGCATCGAGATTCCTCGTCGCCTATTGTCAACCTGACCAAAGCACAATAATCTTTTGCGAGAAAATAATCTTTGTTTTACACCTTATATATAACTGACGTAATATATGATATGACAAGTAAAACATTAACAAGACATACTGAAACATGTGATTAGACATATAATAAAATACAATAAAATTTCTTTTAAAAAAGTAAGGCGATATGTTTGTATGTAAATTAATTTTTTTAAAAATTTAACATTTATATTTAAACTAATTTCAAAATTAAATCTTTAAATCTTTAAAATTTTAAATAATTAAATATAATTTAATTTAATTTAATTAAAATAAATTTCAACACTTCTACTTCATTATATATATAAATTTATAAATAATCAAAATATAAATTTATGAAAGAAAAATATAATTAAATTATTCTCAAAATTTTTTTAAAAAATTCATTATATCTCTTATCATTCATGTCAACTTGGGAATAGCATAGGATTTTGGTCTTAACTAAGCCTGAAATATCTTCATATGGCAATTACTCGATCCCAATTGGAAGCACATGATAAACCTTGAATTGCTGATATGCGGCATCCTTGACGGGTAAAATCTTTTCTCAACTGATTCAACGGTTCAGATCGAGTGAGAATGAAGCAATACGCCCCAGATTTATACACTTGCTCAGGATACGTAGCTGCGCTTTTTGGGAGTAAAGACGAGTGTGGGGTTATATTAGTTGGATATGAAAGTGAAACTCTTGAGAAAGAGTTGTGACCTTTCCAAGTGGTGATCCAGATATTTCTGCAGCTAGACATGAGATATTTTTCTCCAAACACCTTGGAGTTGCTCTAGCTCGAAGGACGAGGTTACTAGAACCCAAATCTTCCCTTATCTCCACCCAAAGCCAAGTAATTGCTCAGTTCCAAACTACCTCCTTTGGTACATGGAATCCTCTGCAGTTCTCTCACCCTTTCAACTCTCCTTCTTCCCTCAAAAATCACAAAGTGAACGAATTTATCCTTGTTGCCCTTGTAAGCCAAGAACCTCTCGAGTTACTCCCTTGCAGTGCCAAAAGATGTATGTCCCTGGTGGGTATCAGACAACAATTGCACCCTCCTTTACCTTCCGTCCAAAGCTTTGTGTTTTCTTAGTTTTTAATATTGATTTTCTGCCAAGTAGGATTTGGAGAAGCTTCTCCGGAGGCCAAGGCTGCAAAGAACCTCCACAACTTCTTCACTTACATTGCCGTTAAGATTGTCAATGCACAGATTCAGGTTCCTCCACTCTTTACTTCATTCATTTTTCCTTACTTGGCATTAATTCCAATGTCTTACAGCTTCGGCTACACTGATATTGGACATCAGATTTTCTTCACTTGTTAACAGTTCTTTTTTCCTATTGCAGAGCTATAACCGTGAGGCATATGAAGAGTTGACGGAATTCTTGAGTAGGCACCCGTTGAACGATGGAGACAAGTTTTGTGCTGCACTAATGCGGGACTCTTCAAGGCACAAGGGTTTGGGTATATACTGTAGTTCTACAACCCTCTTCTTTTTCCAAGCACTAACATGCCAGTGACTCAGGATATTGGTGAATTGTCCATTATGTTATTAAAAAAGATGGTAGATTTTCATAGCACAAGACTCACAATCTGTGTCATTGCTTAGCTAATTCACATCCATCAATGTGAAATTATATATGTGAAGTATGCTTGATATGATTAATTGCTGTACTAATCCATGAAATTCTGAAATCTCTGTTTACATGTGACAAAATCCATTGAAATTGCAGCTCTGCGCATCCTGGAGGTCAGTCCGCTATTTTTTGTAGTTACTTCCTTTGCATCTTAAGTATCAATTCAGTTAACGTAGTGGCATCTCGTAATAGGTTCGATCTGCATACTGCAAGAATGATTTCGAGTGGGACAACTTGAAAAGATTAGCAACCAAGGTGCAGACTCTTCGCAGGTTTTCCTTGTTTTTGTTTTGTTGTTGCTGGGAATTTTTTTCTGACTGGTGTTATACCGGGGTTCTTGCTACTTCTCTAGATGGTTGATAAGTCTAACACGAAGATTATGAGAGACTATGTATCGGAAATCAGTCCTGTAGAGACTGAGAAGTGATCAATCTTTGGACCGCCTTTTGTGCTATCTACTACAATATATGATATAGAAAATTCATGAATATAGTAATCTCAGTTATACTATACAAAGAAGGAAAGCATTAGAGTCGTCAGCGTCCGGACTGGTCTAAGATCTGCATCTATATCATCGTGGAAAGGCTCCTTGAGATGCTGCGTATAAACTTAGTACTTGATTGTGGGGGCACTATGACATATCAGCTGCTCTCGATCAGAGACTATCAAGTGCAAGCATTGAAACAGAGTCAATTTACCCTCGAGCAATGTATATGATAGTTCTGGATCTTTTCCACAGTTTGTTTGTCATGGAGGTCATGGTTAATGTTGTCTGAAAAATAAATCTGGACAAATGTCGCCCTATTGGAATGTATTACCATGCACTTGCATAATATGGATAGTTACTTCAAAGACTAATTACATTAAGAACCACCTTATCTGGTGTTCTCTTATGGACTTAAAAGTGCAATATTTCTTCACACAGTTTACCAGCTCCTCATTGGCCCCATGGAGTGCTTCGAATACATGTGCCAAAAAGTATGACCCTTATTATTTAATATGGCATGAGGGTGGCTAGAGTTTATTACTATCTCGGTAATTTGTCATTGGCAGTTTAGTCGACAAGAGATTGGCAACACTATGCAACAATTCTAGACAACAATTCCACGGTGGACTAAATCTAATAACAGTTACATGATTTGACGGTTATTCGCACAGTTCTTCGGTGCTATCCAAATTGTCACTTCAACAATAATCTTGTTTGGACAAAGGATTAACTGCTGCCGGATTTCTAAATTATTTCGGACATATAATTGTACAATCTCAAGGCAATTGGGATGTAACTACTTAAGATAACCAACTTGTAATTATTCTATATAAGCATGCATATGGTGTTGGAGTTGACACTACTCTTCGGCGCTATTCCTTATATGTAAGCTCTCACCAAATCGTTGTACTCACTTTCTAGTATTAATAAAAGTCCTTTCTTGTGACAAATATAGTGTTAACTAAGGCCTTTTGGTTTTGGTTTTAGTTTCTTATTCTTTTTAAATACAAAAATTAAAAAAGAAAACTCATTAATACAACATAGAAATTGAAAATAAAAATACAATAATCAATATAAAAACATAATAATCACAATAAAAAATCACAACTCATATCTCAATTAAATATCTTCTAACATTCTACGTAGGTGTTGCTATGTAAAAGGTGTTTTATAAAATTTGATTGGTTAACTACTTTGTAATTATAGCGTAATGGAATGTTTAAATGTAGTCTCAATTTAAAATTAGTGATAGCCAGTATTACAAAGTGGTTGGAATGTATTTTATTTGCAAAATGGTCGGTGGATACAATGTTGAGGCAATTTAAAAAGAGACTTGTTCGCTTAGAGCATATTCTTGTTCCTATCCCAAAGTATGATTCATTTTCGATAACTACACATCTAAATCAAATGGATGATGCTGATGCTGCCCTCCAAGCCCTCCAAGATAGATTGATTGATATGTTTGATAAGCAAAACAAGAGAGTTGAAGTGTTTAAAGATACACTAACCCTCCTTTAGAAGAACACTGAGCAAACGGATGGTACAAATTGGACACATCTATAACTTTTGAAACTTAAGCATTCAATAAAACTCATGTTATACAAGCATTAGAGAACTTCCTATATGGAAAACTTCCTATAGGAAATGCAACAATATTTTGATGTTGTAGTAGTTACTAAGGCAAACAAAATCATGCTAAATAACATTTACTTGGTGGGCAATACAAAGTTATGACAATAGACTCGAATGGATGACGATTTAAATGTTAGTCACTGAATGAATCAATATATGAGAAACTTTAGTTCAATAATTGAAAGAGTAATTCGTTTCTTATAACACATCATAAGTTTTTTTTAATGATATAATAGCAGCTTTTGTACTAATAAAAAAATGAAGAAAAATCTATACAAAAGAAGGTTGAAAAGCTTAACTTCACTTGAAGACACCACTAATTAACTACCTATAAAACCAAAGAAAGGATGAGAAATCTATATGATACAGAGTATCAAAACAAAAAATGTAGCTCTCTAATTTACAAATAACAGCCTCATCACAGCAAAATAATAGCTATATGTCACTATCTACTTGTTTCATAAACCATAAACAATTTTACATAATCAAAACAATAAGAAAGTCAGGCATTAGGTTCTTTATCCACTATGTGTAACTGGTTATTTTTTAATCTTCAAAGGGGTTAGATTATTTCTTTAAAAACTCTTTCCTTCTTTTTCTCTTGCTCTAATCTTTCATACTTTCCTGCCTCCTCTTTGTGAAGTCTATCAAATTCTCAGTTTCTTCAAAGAACATCTTATCATAGAGAATTTCTATGGATGGAATGTCTGGTAGAGGTTCAGAGTTTGAATTTATTGAATTTGAGTTCTAGACCCTTTCCTTTTTCATTCTTTGTATGATTTAATTTTTGATAGACTTCAAAGCTGAGTCTTTAAACGATTCATTTAGAACGGAAGCTATCCTCTTCCTGACTGGAGCTACAATTTCTACTGGATAGGATCTCCTGGTTATCCTTCTCCTTTTGTTCCATCTAGTAACCAAAGGGAATTCAAGCTTTTGATCTTTACCTTTTTTGAATTCTCCCTCATACATCTCTTTTTGGAGCTCAATCTCAATTATTCATGAAGTATTTTTCTAGTTACAAATGGAGGGAATAACTTACAACTATATTAAGACCTTTAATTCACTAATGTTTGACATACGTAATATGTCAAAAGAGAAAAATGATTTAATTCTTATTTGGATTACAAACTTATGCTCAAATGGAATAATGAAAAAGAAGTGTTTAGGGTTTTCCCAATGCAATTATGCCAACTGATTGACTAATATAATTGTATTCAAGCAAAGATGAGGAATGCATTGGTACCTCAAATCAATCTAAAAATAAGGACTAGTAAAAAAGGAGCAATTGTAAACTTAAGAGGAAACAAAGTTAGAATGGCCAAGAGAAGAGAAAACTAAACATGGCATAATGCTAAGTTTAATGAATAAAATAATAATAAGAACTAAGTATGCTGCATTTACAATGGGCCATATTTTGCTCATGAATGACCCAAAGTAGGAAAAACGCAATGTGATGTTGATTGAAGAGGAAGCAAAAGGAGAAGTGGGGACATTATCAACCCCCTCCAATTATTCAACACTCATTTAGGTGAAGCAGTTTTCCTCATACCTTTCTTATATACTGGACAATCCAGATAATTAGTGTAAAAGTCATAATGATGGTTGGCACTAGTGCTATATATACCTTTATTATAGATAGATTGGTGACAAAGTTCAGTTTGAAGGTGAGCAAATGTATAATTTGATAAAAAACAATTATTGCATAGATTATAGGTTTCAAATCTATATGAATTCAGGTATTAATGACTATATGTCAGGTAACTCCACTCTCTTAACGACCTTTAAAGTACACACATCGTCAGTTATAGTCACTTTAGTAGATGGTTCTAAAACATCTATTATCGATTTTGGGAATTTTATCATACATCATCCCTTCTCTTGTCTTATGTCTTAAGCATACCAGGATTTGATCTTAATTTAATGTTCGTCGGTCGAACTACTAATGCTCTCAAATTTTGTGTCTTATTTTTTGTTTTGATTATTGCTTCTTTCAAGATCTTATGACAAAGAAGATTATTGGTAACAGACAAGTGGAAGGAGGTCTCTACATTTTAGATACTCAAGTGACCTAGATCCATTGCTTGCCTAATCATCCTAACTTCTTTTGAAATGCATTGTCAGTTAGGATATCATTTTTTTATCCTCGTTAAAGAAGTTATGTCTTGAGTTTCAAAATGTGACCTTTTAGATTATGAGTCATGTCAGTTTGTAAAACACCATCCTACATCATATGCTACCCATGTCAATAAAAGAGTTAGTTTTCTCTTTAAGTTAGTCTATTTAAATATGTTGGGTCCCTGTCCTACTATATCTAAAACTGGATTTCGATATTTTATGACATTTGTTGACAATTATGCTCTAGATGACTTGGTTTTATCTTATAAAAAATCATTTTGAATTGTTTTCTCATTGTACTAATTTTTATACTAATATTAAAAATCAATTTAATGTTTCTTTACATATATTGAGAAGTGATAATATTAAAGAAAATTTTTTTAATTCCTTTCAGACGTATATGACTAAATAAGACACCCTTAACTAATCCTCATGTATTGACACACCATCTCAAAATGGTGTAGCTAAAAGAAAAAACAGATATCTTCTTGAAACAACTAGAGCTTGTTTATTCCAAACACATGCTCCTAATTATTTCTAGTTTGATGCTGTTTCCACAACCCATTTTTTATTTAATCAAATGTCATCATCCCTTCTTCATGAAAATGTCCCTTATCAAAATTTTTTTTACCATACCCTTATTTTTCATTGAGCCTCACATCATTAAAAGAATCTGCTTTATCTATGATTTCTGTTCTCAATTCACTAAATTGTATACCAAATATGTTAAATGAGTCGTTTTGGGTTACTCTTGCCTTCAAAAGGAATATTGGTACTATTTGTCCAAGTATTAATAAACATCTCATGTTTGCTGATATCACTTTTATAGAACACTTTTTTCTATAACTTCTACTTCTATTAGTCAGGGGAAGAAGGATGGCTTTTAATGTATTAAATTACGTAACAATCTCTAAATAACACATCACCTCCTCCACCCGTGCCACCACTATTTATTCGCTATGTATACTTCAGAAGATGAAATCTTCCCATAACATGTCCAACTTCAATACCTTTTTTAGCACCGGGTCTGATAACGATTGATCTTTATCTTCTGATTTCCATTCGTAAATGTAAATATTAATGTGATTATTGTATCTCATCTTTTGTGTTCTATAACTAACTGTCATCTTCTTCATATTCTTTTGTTACTTCCCTTGATTCTATATCCTTACCCAAAAGTATTAATAAAGTTTTATCTCATCCTAGATAGCTCGCAACAATAATAGAAGAGATAATTGCTTTATATGACAATGATACTTGGAAATTACTTGATTTACCGATAGGTAAGAAAGCTATTGGATGTAAGTAGGTGTTTACCATTAAATTTAATCTTAATGGGTTATTAACTCAACTCAAAGTTCACCTAGTTATGAAAGAATATGAACAAACTTATGATGTGGATTATTATGATACTTTGTCTCCTGTGACAAAATTAATGTTTGCTTATTGGCTTATTTCTATAGTAGTTACTTATGACTAAGCCTCGCATCAATTAGATATCAAAAATACTTTATTACATGGAGATTTATAAGAAGAAGTTTATATGGAGCAACCATCTGGGTTTGTTACTTAGGGGGAGCATGGAAAAATGTGCCGTCTTTTAAGATCAATATATGGTTTGAAGCAAAGTCCCCATGCTTAGTTAGGAAAATTCAGTCAAGCAGTTGAACAATTTGACCTAAGCAAGAGCAAGATTGATAATTTAATATTTTATAAAACTCTGCATCTTATATTATACTTTTGGTACTATATATGGATGATATTGTTATTATTAGTAGTGATTGCACGGGTGTATCATCTTTAAAGTCATTTCTTCACAACTAGTTCTAAATGAAGAATTTGAGGACATTAAAGTACTTATTAGGTGTTAAAGTAACCAGAAGTAAGAAAGAAATCCTCTTAGCATAGAGAAAATATATACTTGATTTGTTGATTGAGATTGGAAAGTTGGCTGCAAAGCCATGCAATACTTTAATAATACCTAACCTATAACTTATAAATGAAGGAGACTTATTTGCAGACTCTGAGAAGTATAGGAGATTAGTTAGAAAACTAAATTATCTTATAATAACTTATTCTATCAGTATTGTAATTCAATTTACATCCTCTCCAACGATTCATCATTGGATTGCTTTGGAACAAATTTTATGTTATTTAAAAGGAGTTCCTGGAAGAGATATACAATATAAGAACTATTGGTCCTCTATAGCACTTAAGAGGGAGTGAATTAGGTATTAAAATTCTTTCATTACACAACCATATCTTTTACAAATTATTTAAACGCGAAAGAAAAATAATAATTCTTAATTTATCAAATTAACTAATAATGATAAATTAAATAATATAAAATAAATGCATAAATATAAAGAGAAAGGAAAGAGAAAACACACACGATTTATACTAGTTTAGAGCCATCTACTTACCCCTACATCTAGTTCCTAATACCATTGTTGAGATGATTGTACTATTTCAAGAAAAGAGTGCAACATTAGAAAATACAATCCTTTTCAAAGTTCAAGGATAACCTTTCACTCTCCCTTTCAATACTAAGGAATAACACATCACTCCCTTTTCTAAGGCTAAAGGATAACCTTATAACAATTTTCTTTTTCAAGGCTTAAGAATAACCCTTACAACAATTCACTCACAATTTCTGCCCTTCCCACAAACACACCTTACAAAAGATAGTCACTTTTTTCTCACCAAGGAGTATAAAGGACTCATACAAAGTATGAGAATGAAATGTACTACAATACTATATTATAAACCTATAAACAAGTTCAAACAACTTGTATATGTCTTTCACTGCTTCTTGGATATACAAAAAACACACAACAAACTTATTTATACACTTTTTATGAACTCATATCCATTGTTTAATGTCTATAAATAATAAATGAATTTTATCATTGTAAACATAGTCGTTGCCTTTTGCCCGATGCAGATTTGCTTCATTCGATCAACCTATCTCATTTTTCGGTTAACCGATCTCTTTATTTTCTTCATTCAATCAAACTATCTCTTCATTCGGTCGACCGATCTCCTTTGGATTAGTAGTTTCCAAACTTTAACCCAATCTCAGTTCAATCAATCCAAAATTAACCCAATTCAATTCTTAACCCAATTCAACATATTTTAACACAAACCAGCTAATACAAAAACATATTTTAACACATTTTAACACAATCAATTCATCTAATTTACCTAATCATTAATCATGCAAATTATTTATCCATTTATCAATTCATACATCTTCAATTCAAACTAATCAAGTCTTTATACCAACATGTTCATTCATATATCAAGAGGATTTTCACACACATCAATCACATATAACACCTCTTGATTATGCATCCTACATAAAAATACTAAACATGAATGCATATGCATGAAGTGAGTCCATTAAACTTATGGTAAGACCAAAGCGAAGACTTGCATAAGTATTCACTCATACCAACCCATCAAATTCTATTCTTGAACTTGATCTTCTATCTTCAATCTTAAAATTCATTCCCATTATTTTTCTTCCACCAACTTTAGTCTTCAACAATTTCCTCATCCTTCATAAACTCTAAGCAAAGTCCTTAACTTTAGGGCTTCACATTCATGCACTTCAAGTCTTCACCATATACTTCAAGACTTGTTTCTTCAATCCTATCTCAACAAACATAATAAACTCCATAAATACATTAGTAGAAAGCATTTTGTCATCATCAAAATAAAGATGGAACTAACCCTTGGTTCAACAATCTTCCCTTTTTTTATAATGATAAAACTATGGTATATTAGATATACATGACAAACAAATGATATAATCAAACCAACCCACTTATATATGCAAATATCGAACATGATAAAAATTTACTACCCCTTTCTAATATCACATATGTCATTTTCCCCTTTTTGTAATAATCAAAAAGGCGTACCAAATTACAAAAAGGTATAAATATTGAATACTAACATAAAACAAGTCGTATACGAATACCATGCTACTTTGATACTAATAAACACGAAACATACAACTCAAATCAAATTTTAAAAATATGTCAAAAACACATCATATCTTATCTCAATGATGTTAAAAAGAAGAAATTTTTTTTCTTTTCAATAAAGTTATCCCTTAATAAAAACATATCATTATAAAACCCTGGCAAAAATACTAACAAAAGGGACAAAAATTAACTAAAACTTATTTCAAAAAGTGTCAAACACGTCGTCATAATAATGATACCAATTTTTGTTAAAAGGTGATTAATTAATCAAAAATCACATACTTGATTAGAAACTTGGTGAAAAATGAGACATGCTTATACCAATTATGAAAAAATATGATACCATTTGCTAGGAAACAAAATTTGATACCAATTATTAATGTTGTGCTTAACGAAACCCACTTTTTTTTTAATAAAAATAATATATCCCTTGATAACAAAATCATCGGCCTACATTAATAGTTGATACCAATTGTTGAAAAACTAACTTGTTGTCACTAATTGCAATAAAACCATGCAAACTGATAATTGATACTAATTAATTACAACATGACAAGTATCATAATGCCAATTATTAATTATGCTTAAAATAAACATATAGCACAAATAATCGTTATTAAATAATAAAAATCACTTTTCATTGTCGCAAGGGATACTTCCCCTTTATATATAACTAAAAATTAAATGTCAAATTAACCTCACAACATTATCTATAAGATGTAAACAATTTCAAGATACCAATTGGATTGCTTCATACTCATCACAAAAATTGATTCATCTTTTATCGAAACTCTAAACTTCGAATAACTCCTCCTTTGTTAATTAAGAACATGCAACACTTTTCATAACACTCGAGATTTCAAACCGATGACTCTCCTAAACTCATGTAATTTCGATTTATGATAATTCAAACTTTCATAGTAAGATATCAAATGAATGAATATAGTCATAAGACATTAAATCTATAATCATTATTCAAATTCTAATACAATTACAACATTCTTAAATTTATATATTATCATTTAAAACACTCATATCACGGGAGCATATGAAAAGGATAAGTAAGACAAATATATGTCAACTTCAAAAGCACCATACAAAATTTTGCTTTCATAACAAGAATAAAAATAAGTACTATCTTTGAAAACTAATACCATGAATGAATTTATCAAACCTAGCACCTAAAAATCAAACTTGCTCCCTTTAAATATATGAGCGTAATGCCTCAAAATAAAAAATTTCAAACCTTTTTTTCGAAAACTAATATTTGTAGGTAGTTCATAAAAAAAGGTAAATAATTTTGTAGAAATAATTCCTCCATCTTTTATAAAAATTATAAGTTCCCCCTTAATGGAAGCAATTTTTCTTAAAAAAAATAAGTGTAAAGTTTAAAAATACATGAGCAGGATTAAAATGTTAAAAATTATGATTATGTTCAAAACATGCTTCTACTTGCTTACTAATGCAAAACAATCCATGCAATCCATAAATATATAAAACATAAAAAAAAAAATTATATAGGAAAACTACCAAAAGGATTTTCAACTAATTGGACCACGCTCAACAAAATCAAGAAACTTCAAAATCATATTCATGCAATCCTACTCATAATTTTTAATGCATAAATGTATCAAGAATTATAAACATTCAATTAAGCTCATTAACTATGAAATATGAAAACTATAAGTCCTATGGAACCCAAGAGGGGGGTGAATTGGGTATTAAAAACTTTTTGCAAACTTAAAATTAGCAACCTAATTCAATTGGAAAACT
>JAOXYD010000002.1:11249066-11260937 GCA_028565735.1 Pinacopodium congolense
GTCAATGACTAACGACGTTAAGTTTTTTCACTCAACTGGTTAACTTTTCAAATGTTAATCACTCAATTGAAAATTTTGAAAATTTGATCATTTAATTGAAAAAATCTCAAAAACTTAATCACTTAATTAACTGTTATCCCTTAAATAAAAGAGGTGCATCTAAACTAAGTGTCATAATCTTTACTCACTAATTCTTTAGAATTAAGCCAATGTGAAACCTAAGCTCTTTTACCAATTATTGGCCTTATATGGCTCCTAAAATGAGGATGAGTTAGGTATTAAAATTCCTTCGCTATACAACCTAATCTTTTACCAACTTATTTAAATGTGGAAGCAAAATAACAATTTTTAATTTATCAAATTAAATAATAATAATAAATAAAACAATATAAAATCAATGCATAAATATAAAGAGAAATTGAAGAGAAAAAACAAACCATTTATACGAGTTCGGAGTGATCCACTTATCCCTATATCTAGTTCCTAACACCACTGTTGAGGTAATTACACTATTTCAAGAAAAGAGTATAATGTTAGAAAATACAATCCTTTTCAAGACTCAACGATAACCTTTCACTCTCCCTTTCAAGGTTAAGAAATAACCTATCACTCCATTTTTTAAGAATAAAGGATAATCATACCACTCTTCTTTTTTAAGGCTCAAGAATAACTCTTATAACAATTTACTCAAAATTTTCACCCTTCTCACAAACACACCTTATAAAAGATAGTCACTCTTGACTCACTAAGGCATGTAAAGGGATCACACAAAGTATGAGAATGAAATGCACCACAATACTATACTATACACCCACAAACAAGTTTAAACAACTCGTATATGTCTTTCACTATTTCTTAAATATATAAAGAACACACAATACACTTATTTATACACTTCTTATGAACTTATAGCCGTTGCTCAACGTCCATAAACAATGAATGAATTTTATCATTGTAAAAATAGTTGTTGCCTTTTGTCCGTTGCAAATTTGCTTCATTAGGTTCGTTGCAAATTTGCTTCATTAGGTCGACTTATCTCATCATTTGGTCAACTTATCTCACTATTCACGAAATTCCAAGAGTCCTATTAAAAGTTAATGAAAAGGCATAAAGTGAAAAAGTGAAATGAAGTTTAGAGTCCCGTTTAAATTTAATGAAAAGGACAAAAGTGAAAAAGTTGATATTGTTTTACAAAAAAATCATACCAATTTTTTTATTGTAGTTATTAGTTGTGATTTTTATATTTTTGTATTGGTATTTATATGCTTTTTTAGTTTTTATTGTTTTTTTGTTTATGTGCTATTTTTTTAATTTGTATACTCTGAAAAACAAGAAATCAAAATTTAAAAAAAGCCATAAAAAAGCTTTAAATTAATTCACGTTTTTAACTTAAATAAATTTAACTTCAGCATCTATATGCTTTTCATCCAAACTATTTCAATTCAATAAGTTACATAAATTTAGCATCAGCATCTTAGATGCTTCTCATCTAAAATTACTTCAATTCTATTATTCTTTTTAATTAATTTAAATTTATGTAAGTTAAAGAATAACTTAATTTAACTAATTTCTAAATTATTATATTAACAAGGATATAATTTTATAAAAATTTATGTTTTTTAGTATAATTTAAATATATTATTATAAAATTTATGAATATTTTTATATATTTTTTAGATAAATATTATTATAGAAAATATTCAACTATTAGACAGTCTCTTTCAAAAATATTATCTTAATTTTTACTATATTTTAATATTTTATATTAAGTTCAATTTTAATTAAAATTGTCATTCATTACACATTACTAAATATTAATATTTTATTTTTATTTTAAAATATTTTTATTTATTTTTATAATTTATTATTTTATATCAATATAATACTAATTTTATAACGATTTAATACACTTCTAAACCTTAAGTCTCTCCCTTTTTTTATATTCAATTTGATTTTTAAAACATTGTTGTCATAACTTAATCCAAGGAAGCTCATCTATAATTGTCCGGATATTATGAAAAACAGACATTCATCATCATTTTACTTTAATTCCTGAAGATGCATTGATAATCATTTTATGTGATGTTTTATATAATAAGATAAATATGCTTGAAAAAATTGCAAAATTAACCCTTAAGTAAGCCATATGAAATTGAAACAAAAAACCAAGTGGCATCCCATGGAAGCACAAGCTCGATATTGGATTATACTTTTAAGGCACTTCCAGCGTTACACTCATCCTATACTCCTTCACCGGTCGCGTATCAAATTAGCCCTCACCAACTACCAGTGCGATTTAACTGATTCTTATAGGAATGCCTGTAAAAGCTGCAAACGAAATCCCTTCCTAACGTGTTTCTCTTGCAAGCCTAAGTCTTTATCATGTTCCTTTCATGCCTGAAAACAATGAGACAGTTGAAAAACAAATCCATTATCAAGGTGAAGTTTATTGTTTCCATGAGTGGCTTAATGTGCAAAGATATCTTGGCATAAGTTGGCTCATGCATTGAAGTCCAAATGGCTATTCTGAGCACCAATATTACCATAATGTATCGTTGGACGCCTGCATGAGGCGTTTATATGGCCAGAGCTGAAATATGACTGAGCATACTCTTCAATGTGCTCCACCCTGCAAGATCCAGTCAAGGGCATCAGTTCTGAAGGATAAAATTTTTGTGGAATTAGAGCTATTTAACCTCAGTTATTCAAAAGATAGATAGGATTATCTACCCACACTTTTACCCAAGTTCAACAAAGATGGAAACTCGGCAGATTAGTTAACAAGATATTTAACTCCTATTGAGAAACGTGGGATAGGGGATAGGCCTTCCTCAAGGACAAAATCAAAGGTAGGTTCTAATCTATACATCAAAGCCGAAGGTGGAATCATTAGATTTTTTTCACTGATGAATAACAAGACAATCTGGATACAACTGTTGGTTTTGTCCAGAAAGTTACCTGTAAACATAGTTCACCATGATACCTCCACTCTGGCGAAGGCCTTTCTCTGATCGGTTTGCCATCCAATTTATTCTTTCAATCATCTGTTTCACATGAGAGCACACACACACACACACATACATACACATTTGAGAGTATGCCTTCCCAAGATCCAACTTCCAAATCCTAAGCTAGACAGATAATTCATTATGTTCAACCATAATATCTAGAGAAGCAACTCCTGATTGTCACATTATGAAAAAATTACTAATAAGAAGTCTGCATCAACAAAAATTACATCTGCCAAATAATTCGATTTGATAGAAAGGATTAGGATAATACTAGATGCACTCAGGTTGCACAACATACCGCTCCATTTTGCAAGTGAAAGTTTGCTACAGAATCTAAAGCTTTTCCTCTCTTTTTCTCTTGCAGAAGGTACCTATTAATAGAACAAACATCAGAAAACTAGTTCCAAACAAAAGCTTTATTTGTCATCTTAGAAGCAGTGGGAACATGAAACCTAATCCACTTACCATTCTCATTATTTCCAAAAAGCAAAGAAAATAAGGATCACTTAGAGAACTCTTTTGAACACATTCATTGATATAATTACAATTGCAACAGGCACACTAACAACCTTTTCATGAAAAAAGAATATATAATTAGTGCAACAGCTTGCAATAAGTTTTTCACAAACAACATTTGCTAATGGCCTGTTTCACATTGAGATATCTAAACTTAGTGCATACCTGGCACAAAGTCTCATCAGAGGGGGCTTCAGTGCCGAAATTAAATCAGAGGAATTGGTCCACTCAAAGTTGTTTGAAGTCAACAACTTCAGCATTATCTCCATGGCATTTTTCCCAGCAGGAATACTACAAATTAAAGTACTACTAAGCATACTATAGAGATATAACAAGCCAGTCAATAGTTGCAGATGCAAGAGATGGAGAAGGGATAATTGCAGTTTCTACAATTTCCCAAATAATAAGCACATTAGTGGTTAATGCCAAAGAATCTTAGACATGCTCTAGACACAATTATGGAGTAAACCTTAAACTCTACATATCAAGTAATCTGAAAGAAACAAATTTCTTTTAATTACCAACAAAACTTCATCTTTCTCATTCTTTCAAAGGGAGGAGAGACTACAGACATTCATACTGTTGACAATTTTGATGGTGCATGTCTTTTGGAAATGCAGGTTTTCATAACTAGTAGGCAAGTCTATTAAAGTCCTCCCACTTACAAGCACCAACATCACCATCATATGGAGGAATATCTGTAGATATACAATCCCTTTGTTCTTGTAATGAGAATAAACTGTTTTAAGAAAAATCCTGTTCTTGATCCCATTATCAAAACAAGTAAAATAAAAGCACAAAAAGGAAATTGAAAAATATAAGGAAATATAATGTACTTCCTCTTAAGAACGAGAAGATGTATTGAAACACAGAATCTAGAAACAAAACTAAGATATGATGCATTGAACTTTAAACTTACTTGGGACAATCCATAAGTAGCCTCTCTTCATCTGGTTGAAGTAAGTTTTCCCGAAAAGTGGAAGAGGATCCACCATTTGTGGATTGTGGGAATTTATCAACTTCATAAAGTATTGACTGAGAGGCCAACTTAGCTAGGAGCCATTGCATGTATCCAGGAATCGGGCTCAAAGTTGCAAATGTCTTTGCAAAGGATAAAAGACTGTCAGTAAGAAAAACTCCAGAAGCCAGATTTTAGCAGTCTTCAGCCATATAAACAGAAAGAGTTCAACAAAACTATACAAACTATTACTTGTCATTCTGTGCATATACATCCACTGATTAATCTGATCGTATAAGAAAACTGTTTACTGTGCAATCACTCTATGATGGGACTAGGAGTTGGTGGCCTTGTGTCAACAGCAGAAAAAATTTGTTATTTGTGCAATCGCCTTTATCATAGGATTGGAGTCAGCAGTTATTTTAGAAAGCATCATTTGTTGTCACCCGTTCTGTTTCAATTCCTTAATGCCACGAAGGTCTATGCTCATCAGCTTATAAATGAAGCCAAAATTATGTATTGATGAAAAATAATGTCAAGAAGGCACTTGTACGTTCAACTTTTCCCACTACAACATGGAAACATATATACATTGCTATTTCCTTTTCCATGGTTGGGCCTATGCTTAATGACTGATGTTATCATCCACTATCTTAGTCAAAATAAGCAAAATAGCTAAGGATAAATACTCCGAGAAAAGTAACAATCAATCTTTAATTAATAGTTTTGTTAAGGAACTGAACTGCAAGGATCTTATGTAAGATAATCTGACTTCCTTCATTCCAAAAAAATCATTAAATTCAACAATTTGGAACACAAAATGGAAGAAGCCTAAGCAATTAATAAAAATTACACATGCAAGCACACAAAGAAAAATACATGAGCAGTGTAACACGAATATATGTTTTAAGAGAAATGATTTCATAACTACTTACTGTTATATGAGGCATGTCCCTTTTGACAAGTGTGATCACACGCTTAATAAGAAACTTTCCTAGATTGATCCCTGCCAAGCCAGGCTGATTAATTACTCTGTAAGTATGTAGTCAGGTACAGACAAACTAATGTGAAACATAGTAAGTTAAAAATAGCAAACGACTCACGTCACATATTGACTAGCATACACAGATGCAAATCATGTAGCATAATAAATAATATTTCTGCATGCATATGCATTGTATTTGGAGCATATCTAATTCATCTAAAAGGATAAATTAGTCCAAATCACACAACAAAAGAAGAGGCAAGTTCTCCATTAGATAGATCAAATGAACCTAGTTAAAAGAGAGATCAAACATTAATTAGTTAATACAAAGATCAAAGTGTAACTTTGTTCATCAGCAGGCTGTATTTTCCAAACAAGGGGGTAGGATCAATTTGTAAAATGTATAAAACTGGAGAAAGTATAAAAAATAACTTCTCTTACCTGTGATGATGATATAGAATAAAATAATGCACATGTTGCCCCAGATTCAGGTATAGGAGGGTCATCCCATAGAACTTCCTGCTCTTGGGTAAAAAACAATTATAAGTCTTGTAAAGTTGAAGAGCAGAAATGGTATGTGAAATTAGACTGTATTATCTACTTTTAGAAATACGGAATGCGAAATAACCTGTATTGTCTGGGCCACATCCTTTAGAAGTGCAACTTCTATGAAGATGAGGGGCTCACCTGAAAGAATTATAAAAACAAGAGCCAGAGTAATTAGTAGACAAAACAAAAGAGTAACGTAGAAGATCCAACTAAATCTTGTTCATGGCAGTTCAAAACCTCAGACTAGACATAATGCCAAGTAAAGTTCCCCTAGCAGACAGTCACTGGGTTTATATATTGCATAGCCAGGTCTAGTCAGGCAAATGTTTCTATGATTCTGTCAAAATAAAATTCAATGTCTTGCAGACTCATTTTCAATATGAATATACAGATAAGAAGAACGTGCAAGTAGCAAAAAGATTTGCTCACCAGGTATTGCTGGATGCAAATATGCAAAACAGCGGCGCCCAATGCCCAACCTCCTTTTCAGGTCTAAAAGATTGCTGATGGGATGGACGGCCTGTGTAAAAAGAAAACTATTTTAGTGAACTTGCACCAAATACTTCGCAAAAGCTGCAACCTGAGGAAGACAGATGTAAAAACATGCCTCATAAGCCACAATTTTTTCTAGCAAAGAAGCAGGATCATCCCATGTAATCTGATGAAGCTCCAATGCAGCAGGACTAAGCCATGTAATGAGTTTCTCCTTCAAGTAGGTGTCTACTGCTCTAACGGATGGAACATTTTCCTCCCTGTAGAGTTTTAAAAAGTGCTGAATGAATCCTATTTTCCATGTATCAAAATATATCCGCACACAAGTTAATATCACTATGAAATTAACAATAAAAAATAAGCAAACAGTAAAACCGCTCCATTTCTACTACATTTGCTTCGGGAAAAAGATTTATTTCTTCAGGTAAGGCTAGCATTTTGAATAAGTTGACCTTCAAATAGAAGAGCATGCTAGACAAGGTCTTATCAGCTTACTGAAGCATGGATAATATATCAGCTCGAAGAATAGAAAGAAACTTCAATCCCCCAGGGTGCGTGTTTAGCCGCTGAAAAAGGACTTCATATGTGGGCTGAAGAGCTTGTCTCAAGTTTCGCTCTACACGATAGAAAGCAGAAAGCGCTCCTTCGGAATCTGGACCACCTGATTGGCCTTGATCACCTAAAACCCAGAACTTTTAACCACTCAAGCTCACAGATATTGGTCCACACAAGTAACAAGACTGACATGTCACCGGCTAAATCTACAAACTATATCAACAGAAGGCTCACCACCAGGAAATTCAAGTCCAAGATATTGTTTTATCAATTCACGCACTTGTATCCTGTTTAAATCGTATCCTTTAGCGAGTATAACCAGTAACTTGCGACGGTTTTCGGTAGAAAGGCTGAAGTAACCCTGAAGTACAAGTCCCTCACTATCAAGAACTGCATGAAATTTCAAAAATCTCGATCAAGAAGCAATGGAATTACAACAATAGCTAAATGTTAACCTCGGAGAAATCATCAAGCATGGCGTCCAGAACTTCAGTTTTATTCATTGAAATAGCCGAGTGCATCGCTTCCCGGACAAGATCAAAATCCCTGTACACATTCGTGCAACAAAATCAACTAAACAGTAGGAAACACATCAGAAAAGGAACAGTCTTTCCTCTGACAATCCCTTGGAAAGAGAAGAGAACAAAAAGGACTACAAGAAATGAAAAATCTTACCTTTCCTTGTTAGCGACGCCGTTGGACTTGTAGCTTCCCCGACCACCATCACTGGATGGAAAATGACTTCCATTAGAATTGGGCACCATGTGATTGACGACGTTCTGTTGTTTTCAGAACAAAAAGAAAACCCACAAAAGAAAACGGATCAGGGCAATGGGAAAGATATAAACTTTTCAAGAGAATTGAGAAAAAGAAAAAGCTTACGTTGATGGTAAGGGGAGAAGGAGAGGACTTGGGTTGGTCGTTGGGTCTCATCCTGGTTCGAAGCAAGATGGCCAGAGCTCTCTTGTTCATTTTAAGAGAGGCTCGAAGCAACTAGAAAATCTTCCAGCTTTATTTTTCTCTTTTTTATAATAAAAAGGCATCGTGCACAGCGTGTATCCTCCATATTTTAGAAGACGACCGAACATGATATGAACCATCTCAGCTTCTTCGTGTTCAAACGTCTGGTCCACGGTTTTCCGGAAAGAAGCCTGTCACCTTTTGGAAGCGATTCTATTCTCTCCATTTTTTTAATGTCGTTCGATTTGGTGCGATATGACAACCTCGTTTGTGGTCAAGATGTCCACATTTTGGGACATGTGAGAAGCAGGGGTGCCTGAGTCTTATAAAATGATTAATTTTGTTTGTTAGTTCATGAGGTTCAATCAATGCGGCTTTGGTTGTTGGAGACAATTATTTGAAGTTTATAACGTGTGTCTGATTAGCCATGAAAAGTTGAATAGCCAAGTTTTCAAGACATAATTTGGTGGGTTAAGGATTAAAGAACTCGGAGCTTGTAATTATGAAGGCCTACGAAATAAGGCGGAATGGACGTGTGTTGGTCATCTTGTTTATAACTTTTGTTTTAAAAGGACGGAATTGGCAGCACTTGTTAAATCGATCGATCTTAATAGTCCTAAAAGCTGTAACAGTTGACTAGAAGAGTTTCGAGTTAAGGGAAGATGGTGTCAGTTTTTATTCAAGAAGATCATCAAAGTTTGAGTTGGTTGATCTCGTTTCTTGAAAGGCAAAAAGGCCTAAACAAACTCTAAAATTTTCAACTAAATTTAAGTCATTCTTAACGTATTGAAACGATTAAAATTTTTTTAATATTTTAAAACATTAAAAACGAATTATATCGTTAAACGTTTCAAACAACTCTTAACGCATAAATCTCGTTAACTTTTCTATTAAGCTTCTTTTTTTTTTCAAAAATCTGTACCCACAAAAATTGCAGGGCCACTCCCTGTTAATTTTTCTCCTTCACCAGCGACGTTAATCTTCTCCAACGTTGCTTCGTCTCTGGTTTCTCTGTCATGTTCCTCGCCAGTTGCTAGCAATCCAGTGAATTTCAGTTATATGTGCAGTAGGGAACAACAGGTCTCTCCAGAACTCAGTTGCTAAAGCTCCTTGGCAACTCAACCCTATCACTCGGAGAACTTATTATCTGCCGATTTTCCAGTATTAGCATTATAATTCACTGCAAGAAACTTTCTGTTGAAACCTTCTGGTCTTCCACCAAACTATTTGTCCAACTCGTTAGGTTGGGTGCTCTCACTTTGGTCCAACTTCTCAAACCATGGAGGAGAAGAGTCATTAATGGGATTCGTTCTTGTGGAATTTCATAGTATGTTCTATAATATCATCTAATGTCAATATTAAGTGCTGTATTACAAGTTACAACTGCCAAATTAACTGTAATTGTCAATTTAATCGTTTTCTACTTTATCTTTAATATAAGAGAAGATGTATATATATATATATATATATAGATCTCTTGTATTTGTAATAACATAGTAAAAAAACGTAAGCTTTTTTCTTTCCTTCATTATTATTTTTGTCTTTCATTAAAACCAATATAGTATCCAAGCAAGGTTTATAACTTTTAGTAGTCTCATTTTTGTTTTTGGTCTTCAATATTTTCTTCTTCATCAGTCTATTTCGGCACAATTCTTCTAGCAACTTCATTTATTTCCTCGTATATTCCTACAATCCAGAACAATCTGCTCTTTTTGTAGAACACATAACTGTAAATTTTATCTCAAACAATGACCCCACATGCCCTCACGTACCGCCCAAAGTCACTGCTAGTACTTAATTTTTCCTTTGGCCGTCTGCAGGCGTGAGGAAGAAGATGTCTCAAAACGACGTCAATTTTTCCCTACTCAAAATGGCGTTGTTTCGATAAATAACATAGGCTTCAGTACAAATCCAAACAGCGTCGCTTTAGTACATATCAAAATGTTGTCGTTTCACAAACAGAATCAGGAGGCTCAAGCTACTAACACGTGTTACCCATCCATTCGTCTACGAAGCGTATATCCATCCTTCCAAGTGTTCACCAGTCATTCGTCCACATGTCAGCACCTATCAATAGGTTTAGTTCAGTTTAGTTTCAGTTCCTGATCCATTGACTTTCTCTTTGACTAGCAGGTTCACCCTCTTTGTACTCGGTTTATTTTTAACCCAGACCTGTTTCTAAAGTTTTTTGTGTTCTGAATCCATTAGTGATGTTAGATTGGATAAATTCAGACTCTATATATAGGTTCTATCATTTTATTATCTTAATTACATTATGGATGCCTCTAAACTTTCTCAATTTATTTCCAATCCTATCAATGTTATTTTTGATGGATCAAAATATGATTTATGGGCTGAGAAAATGTGCAGTTTCCTTAAAGAAAGGCTTATTTGGCATACTGTTACTGGAAAAATACTCAAACCCACCAAAAGTGGAGATGAAAAAGAAGAAAATTTTACAAAATGCTTAGTATCTTGGGATATAATGAACCATTAAATTTTGACATGATTTCGTAATGCATGTGCTAAAATAATCAAGTTCGACTTTCGACGCTTTGACACAGCTAAGGAGGTATGAGATTTTTTAAAGAATTATTATTTTGTATATGATGATATTAATCAGTTTCAGCTCTATCGAAAACTTCATCGAATGCAACAACAACTTGGCCAAACAATCTATAGCTATGTGTTAGAATTATAAGAACTATGAGATCATTTAGCTCTTGGAGATCCAGCATAACCCAGTCTTGCAGCAACTACTATTTATGCAAAACTCCATAACCGTCAACATAATTGGCATCTATTGATGACTCTTCGTGATGAGTTTGAATCTATCTGTAGTTCTCTTCTCCATAGAGAATCCTTACCAACGCTTGACACTCGTGGTCAAAGAATTAATTATCGAAGAAAGTAGACTTAATACTCTCTGTATAGAAAAGTCTATTCCCACTACTGATGTCATTCTTGCTACTCAGACCTCTTCGAATCCTCAAAATCAAATCAAGAAGTTCTTCAATTGATCATGTGCCTACTATAAAAAGCTCGGTCATCATAGTTCTAAATGTAAAAAACGACTTCGGCAAAATTCTGGACAAAATAATCCTTCTAAACAGTTCAACCTTCTTCTATTGCAATAGACATTGCCACAGAGGGTCAAAATAAAAGTACATCACCTAAATTCTCCTTAAAAAACCTTCATGCTTTTCTCTAGCAAATTCAATCAGATTCTAGTACTATCACCTCTTCTGCCTTGTCTGTCACTTCAGATACTTCGTCTTCATGGCATTTTGATTCTGCTTGTTGTAACAACATAACATCTAATTCTTCTATTCTTCAATCTTCACAAACACCATCTGTTCTACATATTATTCATACTACTGATAAATTTACTATGCCTATTCAGCATATCAGCATTGCTTACACATCCAAATAGGCTTTATCTAACACGTTTTATGTTCCCAATCTATATTTAAGTCTCATTTATATTGGTCAATTATGTGAACTTAGTGTTAAATTATCTTTTTTGAGTCATGGTTTTACTATACAGGATGCACAGACGGGCAAGATCCTTGGGACATGGCGTAAGGTTGGATGGCTATTTAATCTCAATTCGTTACATCTTCCTTCTCATATTACCGTTGATGCTGTCACTTTGCTTCATCCTTCTAATGCTAGATTGAGCTCCTTAGATTAGTTTCTAGTGGTTCTTTAGGTCCTGTTAAGTCTGAACATTTTGATTGTGTCTCATGTCAACTTTCCAAAAGTCATGCTTTATCTTTTCCTCTTAATGATTCTATTTCTTCAGCACCTTTTAATATCATTTATTTTGATATTTGGGGTTCTGT
>JAOXYD010000002.1:11261037-11279506 GCA_028565735.1 Pinacopodium congolense
AACGAACTATGGCCAAGTAAGCAGAAGCTTGAAGGTGTTGAGAAGGATGATAAAATCAACATTTATCACTTACACCAGAACACTCCATACCATGACAAAGAACTTTTTGGTTTCACTCCCCAAAAAACTCGTCAGACTCCAAAAAGGAAGAGCAGCAATACGTGGACATGTTCGTCTTTTTTCACAAATTCCCTCGTCTCTTGCTAGTCCCGGTCCGGGTGCCAGCTTGGCCAACCGACTCCCACTCAGGTTGTAAAAACCTATGAGTCGTCCTCTCACCACCTACCCTTTGAAAAGGCTTGTACTTGCGCTTCTGCCGTAGTATTTCTCTCTTTTTTTTTCTTTTTCTTTTTTCCTACTTTCGTTCTGTTTTGCGTGTTTTAGCGTATTCAGGCTTTATTTGTACAGCAAAGGACGCTGGTTCGCTGAATTTCTTAGCCGACATGCATGAGAATCACCTTTCGTCTTCCCACTTGCAAAATTCAAACTTGTAAAATTAATATAACTTATATCCTCAATTATAAATCATAAGTTTTAAAATATTATTTGCTACGTCGATACACAATTTTTATAAATATAGGCAAATTCTTCGATTTATTTATTTTTTATCTAAATGCTATATATATATTTTTTACATTAGTTGTTTTTGTTTTTAATTTTTACAAAAACAGAGTTGCTTTTATTACACAATAGGCTTCAATATTTTCACATGAAATGAAACTAATATTTTTTTTCAATATTTTACTTCTTCATAATTAATTGAACATTCAAAGATATTAATTTTAAATATAATGATTAAAGTATATTTCTTAAATAATTAGAACGAAAACTTTGTTAAGGATCCATCTTTGGAGAAAGAGAAAATTTTTTTTGACCCTTTTAATTTTTGAAAAAGAAAAAGACATAATCTGATAAATTATTTATGATAAATTTAACCCTATTATTGAAATTTTAATGGATAAACCATTTTTAAAGGTTAAATTTGAAGATTTATTATGATTGTATAAAAATTTTCATGCTACAACTTTTACATATGCAATTTAATGTTTGGACTAATTTATTTAGTCGTTCAGGTCTCTAAACCAACGGAATGTTGGGGGGTAATTTCAGATGTAAGAAAAACATTAATAGAATTTACACATAGCACCTTTCACAACTTTTAAGCAAATATACATAATATAACTTAAAAACTCTAAAGTCGTGTTTTAACTTTTTAATATTGTATTAAAACTCTTACCTCCAATATGACATAAGTTAATTTAATTTAATATTGAAATTCTTAAAGAATTAAATTTATAACTTTATAATTGAGGTATAAAGTTATAAATGTAATTTGTGTTAAAAATTAATATATTATTAATAAATTAAATATAAAATAAATATAAATCTTTAAATCAAAACACTTTTATATATCATAAAAATACGTGTTAATTAATATATTATTTTAATTAATTAAGATAGAAAATATTTTAAAAACATAAAAAATACATTTTTCAGTTTTATTTAAAAACGAAAAATTAAAATAAAATACAACAAATAAATCTTTTTTAATTTATGTGCTAAAAATATAAATAAAAAATAAAGGTGAGCGTGACGTTTGTCCGTATTAGAAATAATTACTCACACTTATTGCAAGCAAAGAAGAACTTTGTCCAAGCTGTCTATTTGCAGCTTTGATACTCCCGAGTTAAAATGGCACATAGCCATTCAAGTTCCGAGTAGTCATAAAACATCATTTTCAAAGAGATTAGTTAGTTCATATTTTACTATAGATTTTTAACAACCTTAAAAGAGAGAAATTATGGCAGGAGCAGCAATCTGTTCAGTGACATGGTCAAACAAAAAGGAGGGAGTGGGAGCACAGACGCGGTGAATCAAACACAAACAACCCCACCAGAAGAGGAGAGAGCAGAGTAAAAAGAGAAGTATAGAGAAAGCGATGGGCATAGAAGAGCAGTAAAAGGCGTATCTTAGAAAAAGAGTATTCATACGATTGCTTGTCTACTTCAAAACCTTTCTATCTTTTTATGTTTTCATCTGTTTACTTTCTTCCATATTTGTTTTCCTCGCATTTTTTTTTTTTTTTACTTCAACTCTTCTCTCCGCCCTTTTTCGCCGACAACCAAAAAGAACACTAACAACTATACACATTCACACTCTCTCTTTCTCTCTCCACACTACTCTAAGCTTCGAATCTCTCTCTCTCTCTCTCTCTCTCTCTCTCTCTGCCCCCATTCTTTAATGGTGATGCCTCTAGCGACTCTCTCTGATCTCGTCCTCAATTACTAAAACAACTTCTTCTCTTCTTGTTCTTAGCTTTTGCTTTCAGGGTCCCCAGCCATGTCATCTGGCTTTCCTGAAACTGACCCCTAACTAAGTGCCGCAAGGAACCATTTCAGCAATGGTTGTGAAACACGCTGCTCATTGTTTCTTTTCTTCTTTCCTCGCGGAGTTGGTGTTGCTTGCGTCGATCTTCTCCTTGCTGCTTCTCGTGCAATGCACCACTGATGCCACTGATGGTAACGAGGATTTTTGTTTTCTTTTGTCGCTTGAAAGTTCATGTTTTGATGGTGGTTTCCATTTTTCTCGTTTTTCCCCGTCTGTTGGTGTTTGGTCAGCTTAAAGTTGCCCCCTTTTTGGGTTTTGGGGCTACTCAGCTGGGAGTCTCGAACTTCTCTTTTGACTTGTTGACTCTTTTCTAAACCAAAACTTGATCTTTTCTTTTCCGTTTGTGTTCCTGGAAAATGTTGGGAATTATTCGAGTACATTCTTATGTTGTTTGTTGTTAATGTCTAGATTTCGCATTGAATGGGGATAAAATGTTCTGCTCAAATAGGCAAAAGAATAATATTCTTAGGCTAAGCATTACTGAGTCTCAAATCGCTAAATCGGTCTCTCTTGCTGAATGATCTAGAATTCTTTTTGTTTTCTTTAATCTTGAGCAACTTCTTGCTGCGATTGGTGTTGATGCTTTTCTTTGGCTATCGTTTGGTTTCTTAGTCAAGTGGACTTCTTTTGTTCTAGTTCAAGGGCTACAGGTCATGTACACCTCATTAGGCAGTCCTTCACAGCTAACCAACTGGAAAAGTACTGGAGGTGATCCGTGTGGAGAATCATGGAAAGGGGTCAGTTGCGATGAATCAGCTGTTGTTTCAATGTATGATCATCTGCCATTAATTTAAGTTCCATTTCTTGTTTTCCATATTGCACATTGTTATGTAACTAATTTGTTTTTAGTTGTTCTTCTACAGTCAGATTTCTGGATTAAGACTCAGCGGTACAATGGGATACTTGCTTTCAGACCTCACGTCATTGAGAACACTGTGAGAATATGGCTTCTGTGTTTCAACATAATATGAGATCCGTTCCTCTTCTTCATTTTGTTGAGTGACTGATTATAAGTTGTGTTTTCCAGTGATATGAGCAATAACAACATTCACGATTCAATCCCATATCAGTTGCCGCCTAATCTTACAAGCCTGTAATGATGCTTTGTGTTGAGCGTTTCCATTGCTTTGCAAGTGTTAAAATTTTCAGATATTTAGAAGTATAATCATCCTCGATTTTCCATGACACAGAAATCTTGCAAGAAACAATTTAAGTGGGAATCTTCCTTATTCCTTATCAAGCATGATTTCAATTTTGTACTTGTGAGTGGTTCATCTTTAGTGTTCTTCATTCTGTTTGCTTTGTTACAGAATCTGTTACCATACAAGACTGACTTCTTTAAATTTCAGGAATGTAAGTGGTAATTCACTTTCTCAGTCAATTGGGGATATGTTTAGCAATCTTGTTAGTCTCTCCACCATGTAAGACAACTTACTTGTCAGCATCGTGTTCATGATTTTCATACTAGCATTTCTACTTGTGCAAATTTTTGGGTACTTTCCTTGTGCCATGTGAGCTTATGTCATGGTATATTATGCCTAGATGATCATAGGCAACTGGCAGTTGGAATTGTTGTTTTTACCTTTTGAGTCCCTTACATGATTCCAAGCTCCACATTTGGTGACATTATCTGAGTTGACAGTTATACTGGTGGAAAATTTTTAGGAATGTTGTCCGTCACTCCATTGTCAACAGATAACTATGTATGAGTGACTTGCTAACCTCAATAGTATTCTTGTGGCAGTGAAAACTGTGCTTCCCATTCTAATATATGTTTGTCAACCATTTGCATTTTCCTTGGCTTATAAGTTTCTTTTGTAGGTTCTCGTGAAGAGCATTTATGGCTGTTTTCTTATGTCAGTTTTTTTGTTGATGCAGGGATCTCTCTTTCAATAACTTAAGTGGAGACCTTCCTAGTTCTTTTGTTTCTCTTTCAAATCTCTCAGCGCTGTGAGTAAACTGGTATTAGAGTGAATAACAGAAAATAAAGAAATCAAAGAAATGAATAGAAAGCATTATGTCATTGGATTTTAAACTATCTTTTTTCCCCCCTTTTTAAATATGGCAGCTATGTTCAAAACAATCAACTGACTGGTTCTCTCAATGTCCTTACTGCTTTGCCTTTGACAACTCTGTAAGTACTTCCTGAATTTGTTGATGCAAGCACATTTTTACTAATCTATTCTTATATCACTTCATATGTTCAACAGAAATGTTGCCAATAATAATTTCAGTGGATGGATACCGCGAGAGCTCAGTTCAATCCCCAATTTTATGTAATGTTATGAAGTGTTTTATTTCTTTTGTGCCAAATTTACATAATTTACCTTGGGACTTTGCATATCTTAGATATTTTGCAAATGAAACAGATATGCTGGGAATTCCTTTGACAATGGTCCCGCTCCTCCTCCACCACCCTTTACCCCACCTCCTCCAGGAAAGTCTCATAGCAATCATAGTCGTTCAGGACCAGGAGCACACACACCCCCATCTTCTAGTGGACAACCATCTAAGTCAGATAAAACACTGACAACAGGAGCTATTGTGGGCATAGCCCTCGGGTTTGTGTTTCTGGTTGTTGTTGCACTACTTGCTATTGTTTTTTCTGTTCGAAAAAATAAAAGAAAAGACATCGGTTCTATAGCTGCACGAGGAAGTCATACTGGTAGCACAATCAACAGTAGGTTCTCTTTCTGAGATTTCCTTTTTTTTATGGCAATTTGAAGTTGTAAACTAGATTTAACCTTAATCTGTAAAATGCATGATATATGAGGAACACATAATTTATGGTAAATGACACCACATTTACATGTTATCTGACTTTAGTACAGTTCGCTATCTTTAGATTAATATATTGTAAGAGTAGTCCTCAGACAAAATTCCTTGTTTGTAGAATTAAATATTGAATCCTACCTCATGGATATCTGACTGAAACATTGCGAAATTAATAATTTAAATTGGGCTGTCTAATGTGATTTTTCTAATTATAAGATGCTTCATCCTACTTCCTTGCAGCAAGTATGGACATGCAAGAACAGAGAGCGAAGAATATGGCAGCTGTTACAGATCTGAAGCCCCCACCTGCTGAGAAATTGTTGGGTGACAGGTTACAGGGAAATTCTGGATCCATAAAGAGAATAAAGTCACCAATCACTGCTACTTCATATTCTGTTGCTTCTTTGCAAACAGCTACAAATAGCTTTAGTCAAGAGTTTCTAATCGGTGAAGGTTCTCTAGGTCGTGTTTACAAAGCCGAGTTCCCTAATGGAAAGGTAGCTTAGCCACTGCATATATGTCCATATAAATATTTTTTATATTTTAAATTGGTTTCTTTATCTTTTGAAAGGCTGTGGGATGCTAACTCCATAGTTGTTCAAAGGCTTTTAGTGGAGCCTTTAAGCAGCACAGGATCCTGTTAGATCCTATTTTAGCTCTATAATTAGTCTTCACCGAGCCCTTAGCTGTGGGTTAGATCTCTATGGTCCTGATTAGGCCCCATAATATTCTTGCTTAAAATGGTACAAGTTCTATCTTATGTACTGTCAAGCTGGCATATTGAAGAAAATTGGTCCTTATGACCATTTGCTATTGCATAGACCATAAACAGCAACATGTCAGCATCTACAGTCTTGTAGTTTTCATATCTATATGATAATTCTTCTCCCATTGGGCTCTAGTTCGCAGTTTGTGTACTTTTTCTCAATAATGAAGTGACACTTTTTGTCATACTGATCCAGATAATGGCTGTTAAGAAGATCGACAATGCAGCGCTATCATTACAGGAGGAAGATAACTTTCTTGAAGCTGTTTCAAACATGTCACGTCTGAGGCATCCAAATATTGTTTCACTTATGGGATACTGTGCTGAGCATGGGCAGCGCCTTTTGGTGTATGAATATGTATCAAATGGGAGTCTTCACGACGTGCTTCACTTTGCTGAAGATGGCAGCGTGACACTACCTTGGAATTCTCGTGTTAGGATAGCACTTGGCACTGCCCGGGCTTTAGAGTATGTCACATGTGTACGAGATTATAATTCTCCTTCTTTATCTTTCTGTTATGTTGTGGCTGTGCCTCCTTTCTCAACTGTAGCCTGCTTGTCAGGTATTTGCATGAAGTTTGCTTGCCATCTGTTGTGCACAGAAACTTCAAATCAGCAAATATTTTACTCGATGAAGAGCTAAATCCCCACTTGTCAGATTGTGGTTTAGCTGCTCTGACACCAAACACAGAGAGACAGGTAACATAAAGTGATTTGATAATTTGTTCAGGTTGACAATAACTGATTTTTGGCAATTTCATGTTTTGTGAAACTACTATAAACATATCTTAGTTCCTGTGAACTCAGTAAGTATGGCCTATTCCCTGTTGATAGGTTTCAACTCAGATGGTTGGCTCCTTTGGTTATAGTGCTCCTGAATTTGCCTTATCAGGAGTGTATACAGTAAAAAGTGACGTGTACAGCTTTGGGGTGGTGATGTTGGAATTGCTGACTGGTCGGAAACCACTTGACAGGTAATACCTCGTTTGATAGCTGATCATACTGTAGCTTCAGTCCTTGATTCATGCAGTGATGTTAGATTAGCTCTTATACTGTGTGAAAGTCATGAGATAAAGTAGAGATAAAAGAGCAAGAGAAAGGAGAGGGATGTATAAGTTAGTTCCACATGGTTCCGACTGTAAAAATCTATGTACAAGGACAGAAAGACCATGAAGGGTTCTAGGTGTGCTATATTCCCTGTCTACTGAGAGCAAGAAGCTAATAAACTTATCAGAATTGGGCTATCCATCCTCCCCACATAAGGTGCCTGTCGGGAAGGAGTTAAGCTCAGTTTTATGACTTAAGAAAAAACATCCTACCTTCCCCCTCCTCCACCACCACACATACTTGCACCATGGGGGTTATATCTTGTATTGTTTTCATGAATGGTATCTTGTCTATCCTAGTTCAAGGCCAAGATCGGAGCAATCATTGGTGAGATGGGCTACTCCCCAACTGCATGACATTGATGCCTTGGCAAAAATGGTGGATCCTGCCTTAAATGGCATGTATCCTGCAAAGTCTCTTTCACGTTTTGCAGACATTATTGCTCTTTGTGTTCAGGTGAGCGGTTTTATTTTTTATTTATTTTGGTGCCCAGGCGAGCTGCTCTATCGAACATAAAGATATGGTGCTTCGTCAAAGTAATATAAATGCACAATTTTTATTGTAATCCTGTTGATTAAAGGTAAGTAGAGAAGCGCCAGACCAGTCATTAGCAATACTGTTAATTTGTTGAGCAAGTAAACTTTCTGAGTTTGAAATTTTTTTCATGTCTTACCCTTCTACTAGTTAACATTCGTTTTGCTTTTACCTGTTTGGACTTGCTTGTAGATATAGCAGCCTGAATATGGTCCTAGTTGCTGGATTTGTATATTGAAGTTTGTGAGCTTACTTCCATCATGTATGTAATAGTAAGACATTTGTTTTTCTTTCTTTGTAGCCGGAACCTGAGTTTCGCCCCCCTATGTCTGAAGTTGTGCAAGCATTGGTGCGATTAGTTCAAAGGGCAAGTGTGGTCAAAAGGAGATCAAGCGATGAATCTGGATTTTCATTCAGGACCCCAGAACATGAGGCAATTGATATGTCATTTTGAGTTATCCGAAGTCCCAACCTTCTCAAACTTGGAAGTGAAGTTTCCAGTTTTGTATGCAGACAGAGAGAGGTTGAGAAAGAGAGTGAGAGGAGCTGCCACAGTCGGATGATAACGATGTGTAATTATGTCCTAAAGATGGTAACTTGCATACTTCAGCTGTAAATGGTTCAATATTGTATTTCAAAATTTTCTCCAGATTGTACAATGCACATTAAAGATGAACTTCGGCACAATAAGATTCCTAATAACTTTGAGCCAGTTTCTGTCTTTTTGTGAAGAATGAAAATTATTTTGGTTACTTGCACAAGTTGTTGCATCTGAGTTAGGCGGATGTGAACTTGAACTCCGTTCTATTCCTGGTCTGACCAAAATTCCAGCACCAGATGATTTTCCAATAAATTTAGCCCCGACGAACGTAATTTTCATTTTGTCAACTTTCTAGTGCTTACCGGCCAGTTTGTTCACTTCTAGTGGGTTTGGGATATTTTGCTCTTTAACCTGTAATTGCCAACCTAAAAATGCAGGGCATGTGAGCCATGAAAAAAGAGCACGAATAGATGCGACAGAGGTTGATTGATGGAAACAGGCTGTATCACGTGGCCTCTTTCAACGTTAGAGGATGAAAGATGGATGCTTGTGTTGTCCATTTGTTTGTTAAATCACAGTGGAAGCCATACGATTTGGAATTCACATGAAAACAAAAGAAACAAAATGGCAGGTCATTTCCTTGTCCTCTCGGATGCCCATACATCAGCCAACGCATTAGTGATTACAGCTAACAGCAAAATTACACCTTTTCTTTTTCACAGGAGGATCAGCTGTAAGCATCTTGATGAGGCTGTAAGATTCTTATCAGTTGAGGTTCGTTACGGTCCTATCACACGTTTCAACTGACTGTAATACTTGTAGCACAAGGAGTTTTCTGCACTAATACATCGTATTCTAATTTAAAAGAAGGTTAAAACTTTTTTCAACTAATTTGATGTTTTTATTTACTAATCCCAAAAAGGTATGGTATTTACTAAAACACCCCTATCATTATTCTTTCTACAAGTATATGTATATATACACACACACATTTCTTTTATTTTTATAAAGAAAGTTTCTCCTTCGAATTATAAGTTAATTAACTAATTTATTTATTTTAGAATGATTAATTTTTACGTATAAATAATTGTTTATCCTATAATGTCAAAGCATTTCCTGAGTAAAAACCTTTCTAGTTCTCTAAACCAGCCATGCTTTTCTTCATTATAACTTCAAAAGTTGGCAATTAAGCTCAACATGAACAGATCATGAGCAGTTGACACAACTTGATTCAAACTTTTGTTTTAAAAGCAAGAAAACGGCTTGGATCTTGGAATAGGCCGAAGGCCGAGGCATCTTTGCCCAGAAGACCGCATTCACATAATAGTAGCCCACATTAAGCTTTACAAATTCCTTTTTCCATTTTACGATCAGAAACAAAAAAATAAAAAATAAAAAATCGACAGCTGTTGAATGCCTTCTCTGCTCTCAAGGAGCCGAAGGCAAAATGGATGAAAGGAAAGGGGGGCTGTTGTGATATGGTGGGTCCAAAAAAGTGTCGGAAATGGTAGCACTCAAAAATCTCACTTTGGTCAAACCAATTTTCAGCTCCAAGGCAATTAGTTTTCTTTTTTCTTTTTTTTTTATTTTAAATTCAGCAACCGGATTACCGGAAACAACGCCTAGACAATCAACGAGACTTCAGACAACACCGAAACCTTCCACTTTTAGCAAACGTTACTCTCCCGCTTCTATCGCCTTCTTGTCCTAAAACCGACCAGTGCCCTTTTCAGACACGACAAAACCGAACTCACTTATGGCCTCTCCTCCTGACTATGTTCAAGATCAACGTGAAAGTCTCAACATTTTGGTCCTGGATAGGCCTGAGACCACCGGTTCCTTCCACGTTCGGTCCAATTCAACTGCTTCAATTGGCCGCCAGTCCTCTCCGAGCCCATCTCCCCGACTTGGTTCCTCACGTTTCGCGAGTGAAGATGGTTGTTCAGAGACTCCTAATGGGGTGTCATCTCCTTCGTCTTGTTTGGTGGGTTTGTTTTTGGATCAGAAACAAAAGCAGGTAAAGAGGGGGGTGAAAAGAAAAGGAGGTGCTGTGAGGTTATGGTATCAAAGAAAGAGAGTGAAAGGAGTGGTGAGCTTGATTGCTTTGGTGGGTTTGTTCTTTTTGGTTAATTGGTTTATGCTTTTGCGGCTACAAGATGATCAAGTCGTCAGCTTCCAAGATCATTCTTCGCAGAATTCGTCTTCTGTAGCGGTTTCAGTTAAGGTACGTAAACATTTTTTACTTATGCCACAACATACACCGAGTGCTTTTGTTCGAGTGAGGGGAGAGGAAAGCATAGATTCGAACCTGACTGTCGCCAAGCAGCTAGATTATTGGTCCAGTGGCTATTGCAAAACTCATCAATAATGAAAATCCGTCCATTTTTACGCGAGTTTTCTCAATTGGAGAATGGTTATTTGCTTTGGACGGAAGTTCTTGTCTTTGTATGCTTATAAGTATAGTGAGGACTTTTTTTTTTTTTGAAGAAGCTTCATTAATGGGGCTTCATTTGCAAGCGAATTTCATCAATGCTATGAAATATATAAAGGGAAGGGACTGATGTAGTTATTCTTTCTAATTTCTATTGCTATCAATGAATACATTGGTTCACGAGATGAAAATTGTGACATAAAAGCAGTTTAACCTTAGCTGCATTCAAGTACCATCCTTCTGTCTTGTTGCCATATTTATATTTGACAATTTCCTGCAATCCTCGCCATTTCATCTAGAGGAGGGGTCGAGAATATCTAATTTTTACAATAAGAAAATTTAGTCTTGGAACTGTAGGCTAAACCATACCCCTTTGATGTATCTTCATTCATTTACACGACTATGCATACATTTTCTACTAGGGTTTTCTATTTTCCTTTATCATTTTTCTAAATTGTCGCAGAGGAAATGGAAAAAATTAGGCAAAGGTAAACGCCTGCTAAAAGGTTATGAAAGGATGCTTGCTCTAGCTGCACATACCTTGGCCGAGGTACTAAATTTCAGTTCTTATTGAAGTCATTTTCCTGTGGGGTGGAACTTTTTAATTCCAATCTTATGAACCTAGTTTCTGACTCTGCATGCATGGGATAGAATAAACCTGAGCCCAAAGATTTGTGGGAAGAGCCTTTTATTCCTGCCTCTGCGTGGAAACCTTGCGCTGATCTGCGCAACTGGGCACCTAATGGTGAATCATTCCTTCTCTGCTTGATTTCTATCATTGCGTCTGTATCTTCACTTCCATTTTCATATGATCGTATATTGTATTAAAAATTAAATCAAGCATGCTTGTTATCATTAGTCTATTTGTGATTCTAATGCACCTTTTTTTTTTTGGGTCATAACTTAACAGTGGGAAATAATGGTTACATTATGGTCACTGCAAATGGTGGGATAAACCAGCAGCGAGTAGCTGTAAGCAATGCTTGTGACCAGTTGTAAAGTTCATGTTTGCTCTCAACTGATCATTGGTGATAGTTCGTGTGAAGTACTGCTTTAATTATTGTTTTCCTCTTTATTCTGTTTAAACCAGGTCTGTAATGCTGTTGTTGTTGCGAGATTGTTGAACTCAACTCTTGTCATTCCCACATTTATGTATAGTAGTGTTTGGAAGGATGTGAGGTAGGCCTTATCCATCTTATTTAATTTTACTAGAATTTATTAATGTATGTGATCACAAGTTTGTTTTCTTCAAATCTAGTTGTGAACTATAAAATAGATACAAGTGTGCTTTGTTCTCCTCTCTTTATCTTACATTGAACCTCTATGTAATAGGTCTGTATTATACTAATTATTGGCATTGTTGAACTTAATATACCATTCATTTCTGTGTCTAACCCACTAGCTTAAACTAGCGCATTGGTTTTGGACATAGGTCTTAAGTTCAAATCATGTTATCCTCATTGCTGCGATGATTGTTTCCACTTCTGGGCTAACCAAACAGGCTTTATGATCATGTAAGGGAAGTGTCCTAGAGTTAATATATCAACTTGTCTTGTCAACCAAACAATTTAATTTTGTTGGGTTGGATTGTTTCATGGCAATATTCGTTTGATTTTTTGGTTGACTTTTATTTCCAGTTGAATTGTAAGAAGTACACATTTACTGGGGATGCTGAGCTAGCTTTATACTCTTGAGAAGGAAGTTCTGATCATTCTCCAAATTCATAAATAAATTATTTTTGTATAACAACAAATAACACAATATGAAATAATAACTAAATGAATCTAAATTATATGCCTTTTGTCTATGTTGAATAGAATATATTCTCATGCGTAAGAAAATAATAACCAAATGAATCTAAATTATAAGTGTTTTGTCTATGTTGAATAGAATATATTCTCATGCATAACAAAATAATAACTAAATGAATCTAAATTATATGTCTTTTGTCTATGTTGAATAGAATATATTCTCATGCATTACATAAAATAAAGAACTTTTTTTGGATATATTATATTTCTTTGAAGTACTAAAAATAAATAGCAGATGAAAATAAAATACGATGTTTTAATTAAAAGTTCTTCGTTTATTGTTTCAGTTATTATTTTTCACTTGAATTGAGAAACTTTGCATGAATTCCTCTCTAAAGTGGGCTTATAGATGAGATATCTATATTTTGATAATATTAAGGTAGCCAGATATGTTTCACAGTGTGAGAAAGATGGGTCTTCAATCCATTTATTAAAATATAATTCATTATTATCAAATATCAGAGGATAGTCTTTTGACAAATTAAAATACAAAGATAATGCTATAGGTAATTGTGGCTTGTACTCTATGGTCAAAGCCTACTCCTTTAAAATCCTTCATAGAAATTCATATGGCTCATTTTAGCATACAGAAATTTGTTTCCTAATGGGGGAAGGAAGAATCAATGTTACTTATGGCTTAATTTTAGGTTGAGATTTGCTGCTTGCTTACTGTATATATTATCCATCATATTCTTTGAAAGAGTTGTCAACACTTTTGTTTCTAACAACTTGCTTTACTTCATCATAGGATAGCTGAAACGCAATTTTTTTTTTGGTAAACAGAGAAGTAATGTCCTTGTTATAGGTTGAGGATTACCTCTTCCTGTAATATGTATTGTTTGGTCACATACTTTGAACAACTGTTGAGTACTTCTATGTACCAAAAGAATCTGTGCTTTGTTTACTTAATGTATAAGTGTTTAAATGGGATGTTAACAGTATAAAATTTCATATTTTGTAGTCAATTTGGTGATATCTATCAGGAGGAGCATTTTCTAGAGCAGCTGTCTCCTGATATTCAGATAGTGAAGGAGCTTCCCAAGAAGTTGCAGTCACTAGATCTGGAGGCAATTGGTAGCGTTGTGAGTTCTTGCATTCTAGAGTTTATTTGAGTTCTGAAGTCAGCAATATGATAGCAATAATGACATAAAATATATTGCAGGTGACAGATGCAGATATAAGGAAAGAGGCCAAGCCAAGCTTTTATTTGAAAAATATTTTACCTATTATACTTAAAAATAGAGTTGTTCATTTCATTGGATTTGGAAATCGCCTAGCATTTGATCCAATACCATTTGATTTGCAGGTAAATCTCCAATTTCCAATGCTTTAGTTCATTGTAACTTGTCTTGGCATTAGATTCCTTTTTCATTACTCCTTATACGTATTTTTCTTGTCCTGGCATGGGGAACTCCATCTAGAGACTTCGATGCAGATGTAATTTTCATGCACTGCAATTTGTTCCTAAAATACAACAAACTGGTGCTCTGCTCCTTCAAAGGTTACGTAAACATGCAGTTCATCCTGGACCATTAGATCATCATCTTGTTGGTTCTTATGCAGAACTAAATACAAAAGAGAAACATGGTGGTGCTTTGAAAGCTTCAAAATATCTAGCTTTACATTTAAGATTTGAAATTGACATGGTGGCTCATTCTCTATGTGAATATGGTGGTGGTGAAGAAGAGAGAAAAGAGTTGGAAACATATCGTGAAATCCATTTCCCTGCATTATCGCATCTGAAGAAGACAAAGAAGTAAGCATTTTTCGCATTTTTATGCCACGTCTGATAGTTCTGGTTGCATGGAATTATCTGCTTTACCCATTCATTGCAATCTTTTTGACAAGCAGTTGCCATAACCAAATATGGACACCATGTGAATATACTTGTTGGGTGAAATGCATTTGACCTTGAGTTTTGACTTCTTCCATTTGTTTCCACTTACTGGTATATGGGCTAACAAATCAATGTTGATTCTTGTGTATTAGAGGGGCATATTATGTTAAGCCCACAATTGAAATAGATAAGCCTCCCATATTTTCCAGGCATGCTCAGTCTTAGTATTTCAAAAGGACGCATTGTTAACAATTCATTCTAATGTGTAATATTAGGTTGTCGTGGCCAGGGTCAGAATTTTAGTGTCCTAAATATTAGTCTTATACTGAAGGATGTCAAACTGTAAGTAGGGATCAAGTCTATGCTGTATGTAACTTGAGGATATTACTGGCATTGACTTCTAATAGGATGTCTCTACTAACTAGTGAATCAGCAACTTCCTGGTTGATACATTTGAATTCCACCTGTGAATTCAAGTAAGCTATACCCCACATAATATGTAGTTAAGTTGAGGACAAATATTCTCCTGCTGTAACATATGTTCCCTGTTATTGGAATCAAATGATCTATGGTGCAAGAACTTTGATTTATAACATTGTCCTGCTGCAGTTTGCCTTCACCAGCCACACTCAGATCCGAAGGTCTGTGCCCATTAACACCTGAAGAAGCAATACTTATGCTTGCTGCTCTTGGATTCAATCGGAAGACAAGAATATTTGTTGCTGGTGCAAATATCTATGGTGGGGAGCGAAGACTAAATGCTTTAACCAGCTTGTATCCTAATCTGGTTACCAAAGAGAAACTGCTCTCTGCAGCTGAACTTCAGCCCTTCCTGAACTTTTCATCTCAGGTGAAAAAGAAAAAAAATTAACAATATACATGGAGCATTTAGTTGTGGATTTTCAACTGCATAATCTGATTTGAGTTCTTTAAGTTTGACTGTCAAATCATTTCTTAGTATATATAAGAAATAAATCGTTACTCTAGCCTTGTGGAAAGGGGAATGACATGACTCGAAAAAACACATTACATGAAGTATGGAAGAAATCTAGCGCATCTTAGAAGCATTTCAGTGGAATTTGCATCTTGCTTGACCTAACTTCAGTATATGGAGAATGCATAGGAACTTTGATATGGTTGGGTGCAATATAAAGATGAATGACCACTGGCTGCTGGGCGCTTATACGCCTGAGTTATGTGGCAACAAACACCATTGTTGGACTTGCTATATTCTTCTAGAACCTTTTATATGCTATTTATAGCAGGCAGTTTATAGGTGATGACATGATGAATATATTCCCTGATCATATGAGAAACTTTGTACTCATTGAATTGTCCCTTTGCACTGTGCACTATCTAATTGGTTTTCCGATACTGGTATGTCTCACTCTCAAAGGGGCTTAAACTTTGTGTAGTTAGCTGCGCTGGACTTCATAGGCTGCACCGCTGCTGATGCATTTGCCATGACAGACTCGGGCAGTCAGTTATCGTCTTTGGTTTCTGGTTATCGAATATACTATGGAGGAGGAAGGATGCCAACGATTAGGCCTAACAAAAGAAGGCTTGCTGCCATCTTCGTGAAGAACAACACCATAGAGTGGAAAGTTTTTGAGCAGAGAATTAGGAAAGCTGTTAGACAAACTAAGCATGTATTTGAAAGACCAACCGCTAGGAGTGTTTACCGGTATCCCCGCTGCAAGGATTGTATGTGCCTTACAGAAACAGAATAATAATGTATGATGCCCTTGTAATGTGTCCCCCATTAATTATCAATTATTTGTTCCTATTCAATTTTGCCTGAGTTAGGCCTGAAAGGTTACAGTTAGTAAAGCATATAGAGAAACAGAGAAGGCCTTCAACTTCTTGGGTTTTAAGCCGTTGTAGCAGCAAACCATCAGATGTTCAAAGTTGAAGGTTTTATGTGTATATACTAAATCATTCCTTATCAAATCCGTACTTAATAGAAAAATACAGTTCAATTCAACGTTTGTTGATTTATCTCCTTTGTTATGATTCTTAGTAAAGCAAAAGTAGACGCAATTTTACGCAATTTTCTGGGACTTCTCAGGAAGAATACGGAGTGTATACGTATCGGATATAAGGATCAATGACCCCATAGAACTAGACAGACAAGGCCGGAACCAAATTCAAAGGAAGGACGGATAGAAACTATTGATGTCTGATCCTTCAGCTTATATCAGTTCTCCATACCGTCGTACTTGGTGGCAGTGGCGGTAGTGGTCATGGCGACGCAATCATACAGAGAGTGTAGTGTGAGGAAATTTATATCAATTTAATCGGTTGTACTGCAGAAAAAGTTTTCTGCAAGATTTCTTTTAAAAAAATTAATTTAGACAAAAATAAGAAATTAAAAAATTTCACAAACCTGAATAAAGCTATTTTTGATAGAGCAGATTTCAACCTGAATAAAGCTACTTTTGATAGAGCAGATTTCTTCTCATATTCTAAATCACAACTATTCACGCATTCAACCTCTAATTGTATTAATAGGTTTATGAAAAAAGAATTCAAAATTATTTTTAAAATAAGATAGAGTCGTGTTAGTAACTTTAAAATTACTATCCTTATATACTGAAAAAATTATATATATTTTTTAAAAATTTAAATTTAAATTAAATACAAATTATAATTAGAGATATTTCATATTTGACCTTAAAGTTTCTTAAACTTTACAAATAAGTTCAACTTAATTAAATTTTGTTTTCTTCTAATAAACCTATATATGTGATTCATTAAGTTCTTAATAAATTAGCAATGATCATAAATTATAATTCTAAATCATAATTAGAATTAGATAAATTAAAACTTCTTTTAATTTATCTTTAATTCTACAATTAAACAATTTATAATTATAGATCAAAGTTAACGTCAGACAATATATTATGACCACCCAAATATTAAAAATGTCAAAGTAGTTTGACGAACTTTTCTATGCATAGTTATAATGTATAATTTGATCATTTCGTCATATAATATTTCAATTAGATTTAAAACATAGAATTAGTGTTTACCCTATAAAATCCAATCGTTCGTTCTTCCTAATCAGTAAATGATTTATAATTGATATTTGAAAACTCCTTTTCAAATTTCAATTCACTTTGACTAGAAAATTATCAAATCATTACTAATTAAGAACAGTAGAACATTTTCCTTAATTACTTTAGAGTGACGAATCATGTATTGATTCACGTAACGATCTTCTTATAGTTCATACTATATTCAAGTACTATCGACTAACCCACTTAATAAAATAGATCATAAGTAGCATCAAAACATAGTAATTTCTATATAAGATAACTTTGATAATCTCAAGTTAAAGAATTATTTATATAACTATCATACTTGAGGAAATCCACACATAAACAAGTAATGTTTCATTTGAGATCCTCAAAATCGAATCAATTTAGTGAACTTATTTTCTAATAAGCACACACACGTTTGTTTAAATGTTTCTATACTTTAATCTATGAGATCGATTACTTTTTTAATAAAAAAGAAATATAATGTGTGCTAATCTAACCGTTTCATCAATACTTCCTCTTAATGAAACTATGATTAGGAACATTTTAGGAATAATACAAAATTACAATCCAAATCTTATAATTATAATCTCAATATAATTTTGTGATTGTATAGTAATTATTTCAGGAATTTTATTTTTACCAGTAATTATTAAATATAATTAATATAATGCATAAAGATAAATAATGCCTTTATAAAAATGTCACATATCTACAACTAATCGATTGGTTGTAGAGTATATACCAACAATGTCTCACTTGTACTAAGTCAATCACCTATGAATCTTATACCATATCATCATATGACGATCATACTATTACTAGAATAGTAATTTAGTGAGAGAATTTTACAAGATTCTCTTTAGCGAGTACTTGCTTAAACCTCACAACTTTTAATCTCAATTATCATTATTATTAAGAATAATTGTCAAAATACATCTTTGGATTAGTAATGAGACCTTAATTCCTTTCGCATGTCAAATGGATCTTATATTCTGCAGTACCTTACTGTTTGAACAATACAAGAAACTACCCTAAGTTTATTAAAGAACTTAGTGATCTAAATAATCATTTCTACTAAATGAAAAACTTATGATTAGCAACTATTTCTACCTAGGAACATTTCCAATTCAACTAATATTATTCTAGGTAACTATATTTTTGTAAGATCCCGAACCTCATTATGTTGTAATATTTCCTAAGTATGATTATTTATTAATGATTCCAGTAATTAAATG
>JAOXYD010000002.1:11279606-11298271 GCA_028565735.1 Pinacopodium congolense
GAAGGGGTATTTTTTATCAATTTTTATGTTTAAAAAAATAGAAAATAAAAATAAAAAATAAAAACAAAACTGACATTAACTTGCATGTTTGTTGGTGTAGAATAAGAACATAAAGGATGCGGCACGGTCTCCTATCAATATCTATAATTTTTGCTACTTACCAATCTTTTGTTCTATTGATTACATTTTTTACGACTTCCACATTTTTTAGTCAAAGACTTTGTCTGCGCAGAACTTGTATTGTCAATCAACTCCAGCTCAAATGACACCTGTCCCCTCCCTAAATCTTGCATTTTCGTAAGTTGGGGGTAAAAAAACATAGTATATAGACATTATCAAAGTTCAGATTGTGTGTACGAATTGATCTTAGTAAACCAAATAGATACTGGTCATGAACTTGTACCAATTGAGACTTCCATTTCGACCTTATGCAATTTGATACAGAAGCAGTATTTCGGCACCAATTGTAATTAACGTTAACTCATCGTTGTTCTTGTGCGTGAACAATTATTAGTTTATTGCACAACTTCAAGTTAGAATGAATATTTAAAGTTGGCAAACGTGCCAACTATGAATAATGAATACGTAAGGCACATTATTTGAAGTGATATATTCATCACTGTCATTTTGTCTGCAGAATTTATCTTATAATGATAATGAATTTATTTAGATTAAATAATTTTAAGAGTAATATAAATACTTATAATCATCATTTTTTTTTTATAAACAATTCTACTACCAGTTGTTGTCGATGAATTGCTGTAACCACATCATGAGTTACGAGTTGTTACTGTGGGATACACAGCTTTATTTATATACAGCAACTCTGTATCCCAAAAAGATAATAAAAGCCTTCCATATCATCAGCACTCCTTACTACAAAACCAATATAGCATTGCAGTTTCCACTCTCATCATTTCCTCTGAGCTTGCAAACATTATCTTTAGTGCCTTGCATTGCAGTTTCCACTCTCTTTCGTTCCTCTTTGTTTTGGAAGAGAAAACAAAAGGTTTAACCTGAGAAGAAAGTGACCAACTCATGCATTCACAGTGTGCAATTTAAAGCTGTAGAGCTTGTTATAGCTCTCTTCCGTATTAATGGTGTGATTAACAGCAAAATGAACTACTACGCTAACTCTTATATATAATTTCCTCTCTCTTTGTTTGACTGCTCCTCTTACAAGCCTCAATTTATTTTACTATGAGAAAAATATAATTATTCAAAAATAAACTGAAAATAGTATAAACTCCGTTTAAGATATTTGATACTTTATGACTACTACTAATCAATTTAAAATTAAGAAGTGGCTATCTTTTAAACATCTCTTTTTAAGTGTTTATCTGCGTATTCTTTCTTTCAAGAAATGCAACGGACTCTTCTTCCATTAGCGCCCGACCTCTCAACAGAAAAGCAAGCATTGACCACTATTATTCCCAGAATAAAAATCACTGCATATCTTGTTGAAGATGATACCACTCAGGCTTTCTTTTCCACGCGTGATAAGTAGAAGATACATGAGCTATGGATGTTAATTGTTTCCGGGATTAACATTCATGGAGACGAATAAGCTTCCATAGACAGAATTAAACAATATCACAGGACGAAAAGAGTAAACTTGTAAAATTTTGCAAAAGAAATACTCTGGTTGATTTATAGTAAACCTCTACCTATCCTGTTGAGCTTTATAGCTACGTTCCAAAGACTTCTGGAACGTGTTATGCATGCAAATTCTGGCCTTGAAAGGAGCGTTATCCTGTCGGACAAACAATCGTAACTTATAGGACAGGTTGCTCATCAGGACTAGCTGATAATACTTCTTTTTTTTGTTTTTAACCTCCACGCTATATCAATCTGACCTGATATTTTGATTTGAAATATTTCAATTCTCCCTCAAAGTGATAAGATTGAATTTCCATAGAATTTCAGTGATTAACCTGGTTATCTTAATGTCCATTAAAATGTATTTCTCATGTCACATCTGCTGTACCTGGAAATGCACCTTCACCTGAGGTACTTTTCGATCCAACAAGTAATGGCAGTGCTGCCTCAAGAATTCTCGTGAGCTCATGTTTTGTTAGGCAGATAAGTTTTCATTACCTTTACTAAAAACCCAGAAAAAAAAGGTCTTTCTTTTGATATCTCCAAATTAAGGATATACCATAAATGAGAGGAATACAGACAGGACTAATAATAGCTTACGCTCAAAATTGTCTACTGCTGGTACACAATTTTGGGTTTTCAACTCATTACTAGTGCTCCCAATGATTTATTCTTTCCGCTAATCGAGCTTAGAAGTTGGAAAAGTATGCCTCAAGAGGCGGTGAGCATAAGTTGATTAGTTTGCATTATATGCTTCTGAAGAACTAGAATAGAATTGAGAAACTGAAAGCAAGAAAATGTAATATGTCTCCATGCATCAGGTTTGATGTCAGAAAGTTGCATTCAAAATTCTCTTTTAGACAGATTGATTAACAGAATGCCCTACGCTAGAAACGTACAGCTACATATTTCACAAGTAAACACATAAGATTAACTTGAAGCTTACAGTACCAGCAAACCACAGATGATTTTCTGCACTATACATCTCACACAAACGTTCTACATCGTAAACATGGATAGGCGATCAGTGCCTCCTTGTTTGGCCCCTTATATAGCAATCATCTCTTCCGGCGCTTTGTTTCAACCTGCAAAGTTCAATAGAACTTGTTAAGCAATAATAGGAACCAGAGAATATAAAATAAAATGGTGAATAAGTGATTCAACTTCTGAAAGGAATCTATATACAGAGAACTGCCACATTACATATTCAAAAAAATCTCTAGTAAAGAAATAAAATGGCCTTTTCTGATACTTGAAATATTTTACCCATTAGAACATGTAGGTATAAACTTTTGTCTGCTCTTCAAGGGGTAATTCCTATCTAATGGCCAAATCAATGGCTATTGTTAAAAGGAGAATACCTCCACGGTACATCCCAAGCATGAAATTTTATTTTATACTTATTTTACTCCATGGTAAGTCCAAAGCATGAAATTTTATTTTATACTTATTTTAGTCTGAAGAAATTTGTATCAAACTCTCACATTCAGAAACTAAGAAAAGTGTGAGACTGAAAATCTCTTGTGTGCAAGCATGGGCAATTACCACAATGCCATTTGTTATAGCATTTCGATAATTTAGGAGAAAAAGAATAGGCAAAGAAAAACAAAAATGAAGAAAGGCCCGGAACTAACATGAAGAGCAAAATTTGGAACCAAAGGACCAAAACCTCATAGTTCCCCACAGAATAACTCTACATGAAATCAAGGTTTTAAACTGTTGATCGTGGGTTACACAACTGCAGGTTATTGTCATTCCAGACCAGTACAACTATGAATTGAAGTAACAGAGACAGATGCAACCACAATATTACAGTTGGTAATTGCTATCGTAGTCCACAATTTAAGAACCTAGGAAGTGAACTTGTCCATTGAGAATATAATCAAAGATGATGACAGCTCCTTGGGACACAAACTCATCTCAATAAAGGATTCAATTCATTACAGAAATTGCACAACACATTAATAGTGAAGATATTATAACTCAAACTTTCAAATAAAATATTTCTGGCTAGCCAAAAATCCGGAAAAACATAATTCTGTATCAAAAAACATATATAACTGACAGGCTGGAGGAACGGTGGCTGGAATTTAGATTACAGAAGCACCAAAGTTACCACTCTTAAATCCTTTTTTTAAATCCCATCGTGCTAAAAAAAAATTATTTCAATTTCTAAAATGTCATCCAAAGATCTTCCCGTTGACAAGTAGATGATAGCTTATGCATGGTAATTTAAGGCATCAAAGATTTTGAACTGATCTAAGACTGGGCAACAATAATCCTCACCTTGCCATCAGCTGCTGGTGATGCAGAAAACCCATTATGTGATCTTTTGACATCATCATCAGATGCACATTCAGAACAAACAAAGTGGTCCAGTTTCTTTGCTTCCTCAATGGTCATGCCCACACAGGCAGGATGATACCTAAAAGACCATGTGAAGATATTACTAAATAATCGTATAAATAGAAAGAAAATGACTAAAGAACATTAATATAACTTTCACTTTAGAGAAGATTCTCACATCTTGACAGAATATTTACAAAAATACAGATCAACATAAGAGGAATAATGCATGTATATGATGCAGTCAGATTATTTTATTACGGGAGAAAACGGTATTGCAGTTGAACAAATCTGTCAATCTAGGAAACGAAATACTTAAATGTTATATAGTTTTTGTACTCCATAGAAAGAATTGTCCTTTCCCAGACCTTGTATTTTCAAAATTCTCTGAAATCCTATAACAACAATTTGTTAATTCATAGATTATAGTGGTCCAAAAACTAAAAAAATATTCTCTTTTGCTCTTTGCATTCTTCTGAAGATGTAAATATCAAGGGAGTGAAGAAAAAGTAGTTCATGCTTTGTAGAAAAAGTAGTTCATGTTTTGTAGACCTTTTTTTTTATAAAATATCAAGGTTTCTTTTGTATACTCATGCTTTATAAACAAGATTTTCTTACATTTAGATTCTCATACCTCCCATACGCACTTACTTAACACTTCAATACCTTCATGCGATTTGAAAAATATGACCAAATAATTAATGAATGAACTAACCCCGCTTAGAAAATCTAGTTCATTTACTCCTAAAAACAGGCTCCCAAAAAACAAAGACTAAGAAAATTAGCAATTAAAATCTATAAAAAGGCAGATTTACCAGTCTTTGCAACCTTCACATTGCACCATAAGGTCGTCTGGGTTATATGGCATCTCACAAGTGCAATACCTTCAAAAAGCAAAGGAAAAAAGTTGAAAACTTCAGAAACCAATCAAAGCGTCAATAAAAATAACCGTACCAAACAGCCGCATTTCAGTACAAAAACGAATACCAAACAGTAATACGCACACAGCAACGCGGTCAGGCGTGAAGCCTCCAGTTGCAGCCTTATACTCAAATCGACAATAATAGTCCTCAGCACCCACATTCTCTAGCTTAGTGTAGTTCTTAAAAGTGTGGACCATACACTTCCCTTCAATAGTAAGAGCGCTTTGGACATCATAGTGGTCGGACAAGAACAACTCTTTGGCCCCATGAAACTGCCGGCGGCCTCCAAGAGACTCTTCTGGTCGATAATACCACCTAACCCTCACCTTAACATTGTTCCTACTGTCAGCATCGATCCCCTCGATTCTAGCCACGTACGGTGGCTTTCCGGTGTCCGACGGTCTCATCAACACACAATCAGCCACTAGCATAATAAAGAAAAAGAAAGAGCAGACACAAAGTCAAAATTTCGAAGAATACCCGTGAACATTCCAACATAGTTGAGAACTCTGGAATGTGGAAAAGATTAAAAAGACGCAACCTTTGACGATTTTGTTGGTGCCGCGAATGGTATAGGAATCGAGCTCTCTCTTGCCAGTTTTGGGCTTGGCAGGGATGCCAGGTCGAGTTTTGGCCATTTGAGACTGAATGAAGGATATCCTGTTAAATTTTTAACGCGCAAAAATGGAAAGAGGAATAAGCTGAGAATGGGGATTCTCACAAACCCTAGATTCTCGCCATGGAAGAGAAGGAACCACAGAGAGGGATAGGGAGTGACTCTTGACCTCCGTCACAGTAGCTTTTCCCCTTTAATCTTCAAGAAAATGAACATTAATGTTTCAAGCTCTTTGGTTTATTGGACAATTAATTGCTTAATAACTTTAAAATTGTTATTATCCAATCCTATTTTGTTTTTTCCTTCCCGAAAAGGGTTTGATCTACCGCTGTTGGCCAGGGGATATGGCTAATTGAGATTTTACACGTGCCATCCTCCCTTTGGCCAAGTAAATGTTTAGGAGAGTACCGTCCATGTTAAGACACCTTTACTTTTTATAAAAGTAAATTAAGAGGCTGGAATGAATTGTGTTATTTTTTATTTTTTAAATAGAAATCGAAAAAAAAAATCATGTTTGTTGTTATTTCTGTTTTATTACTTTATTTACAAAAATTAAAACAGATTTTTAAAAAGCATAAAAATAACGTTTTGTGTATATTTTATAAACCTGTTTATAAAACAAATTTTCTCCCGTCTCCTTTTCTAACTCTCTTCTTCTTCTTGATCTATCTGCAGAAAAATAGACGAATTCCTCAGTCCGATGATGATTTCCTGCTATGTAAATGTCTTTAGTTTTAGGTTTTCATTCAGAAGTTTGAAATATTAATATAAGAAAATGTTTAATTGGGTTGTGAGTTAAATTTTTTTATGTAAATTGTTATGTTTTTATATTAATTATTATATTTTTTTATTTTTATATTATATTAATATTTTTTCTTTATTAATTTTAATTTTTAATAAAATTAAAATTCAAATTGAATCTAAACAAGAAATCCAAACTCGTCGAATTTGTTAAGACTCTGCCGTGTACAGCGATTCAAGCGATGACGACGGCCGTAAAGGTTTGGCAGACGAACATCCCTCGGCGTTGTCTATATTATCGACTCAAAATTATTCCAAAAGAAATTGCTAATTATTCATTCTTTACAGCTCTTAATTCATCGGCAGTCTGTTTTTAGAATTTTAAATTTTATATTTGAAATTTAAAAAATTATTTATTTTAATTTATAATTTAAATGTTTTATAATTTAATATAATTAAGTTAAATTTTATAAAAACAATTGATATTTTCAAATGAATTCTATAAATTTAAAAAGTATATTTTTATTTTTTAAAATTATTTTTACTAAATGTTTTTATATTAATCTTTTTTACAAATTTTTTAATATATTAATAGATTATTATATATTATTAATATAAAATAGCAAAGTAAACACTCAAAGAAACGTTTTTCTTCTTTTTAATTTTGTGAACCTTCGTTTACTTTTGTTTTTGGAGCAACCTGAAAGTTTTTTCCTTTTTTTTTTTTTTTTGCTTTCAAAAATATTTTTGCAGTGCTCTGAAATTTTACAACTTTTTGCTTGGTCTTTATTCTACCATTACATAATTGTATTATTTTATCTTTTGACATTACGCAAATATGTTTGTTTGTTGAAATTAAGTGTTTCGTACGTATTTAAATTTTGTATATTTAACATAAACAGTATTTTTTTAAGTTGATTTTCTTTTTGTAAATATATGTTTCTAATTTTTTTTAAAATTATATAGATATAATATTTTTAAAAAATAAAGATATATTATTATCATCATTTAATTTTATAAAACTATTATATTAAAGAGTATATCAAGAAATTTATGTAAATAAAATTTTAATTTTAAATTTATTTCAATCATAATTATAAATAATTTAATTGAATTATATATTTTAAATAATAACTATTCAAATAAAAGAATTTATTTATAAATAAAATTTTCATTTTATCATTTGTTCCAAATAAAATATAAATTTTACAATCACGTAAGTTAATCAATGTTGCAATTTTATTGTTTAAAGTATGATATTTTAGTCTACATTTTACGAGTAACTACCTAACTAGTTCAAGATCTTTCTTGCCTTCACAAATACCTGTCTCTTTTATTATGTTAATGATTTTAGTTTTAGATGTTAGGTGTTCTGGAATTTCTTTTTCCAAAAGACATAATTAAGATAGTTTTTTAAGAGAATTTTCTTAACAAGGAATTCTCTTTGCTTGTTTGATATTTTAGTATAGAATAAATTCATTTTTATTATATAAGGATTTTTTGTTATCACCTTATAATTTTGCATCATTTGAATTTCTAAGTCTAATTTATTTTGCTTTTAGATGACTTATAAAACATCTAACATGAATATTTGTTTGATACGAACCTTTTCTATGACTAGATTTAATTGTTTTCTCTTATTAATATTTTTGGGTTTAAAACTAACAGTCTATTTAGAACAAATAAATTTTACAAAATTTTGTGGAATTCATTTGCAATTTCAAATTTTTATCTTTTAAATAAAAAAATTGTTTATTTCAATTTTGTGATTTAGATTCCATAAAATTCAATGTAACTAATCCAAACTCTATCAAAATAATTGAGATTTCTAAATGAATTTTACAAATTTAAAAGACATATTTTTGTGTTTCAAATATATCTTTACTAAACTTTTTTTTAATTTTTTATATGCGTTTTAATATACGGTTATATTGTTATATGATGTAATTTATAATATAGTATATTATATTATTATATCTTATAATATATGGGCTTTTAGAGGTGTTTCCTATTGACAAAGGTATTTGCTTTGATTACATTAAAAGCTTTCAGAGGTGTTTGCTTTCAGACATTAAATTATATTACAATTTTGTTATTTGGAACTTTTTTTTCCTTTTAGTATTAGACATGTCTGTTTGTTTGCTGAAATTAAGTGTTTCGTATGTATTTAAGTTTCAAACATATGTTTCATACATATTTAACATAAATAGCGTGTCTTTTCAATCTGATTTTGTTTTTGTAAAAATATTTTGTTAATTTTTTAAAAATTATGTTGATATAAATATTTAAAAAATAAGGATGTATTGTTATTATTATTTAATTTTATAAATCTATTATGTTAAGAGATTTATTAAGAAATAAATGTAATTAAATTTTCAATTCTAGATTTGTTCCAAACATAATTATGAATAATTCAATTGAATTATATATTTTAAATGATGCCTACCTAAACAAGAGAATTCATTATTCTACATTCATTTATTCAAAAAAAAAAAAAGGGGGGTAAACCTCCTTAAAAGTCTTTTATCTTATAGAGTTATAGAGTTTGAAATATTTATAGAGCACTCCAAATAATAGTAGTTTTCATTAATGAAAGGATATCAATGCCTTGTTTATAATGGTGATTTTTCTTGAAAAGTCAACCTTTATTCAATGACATATTTGACTTGTATGAAAAGTGTTAAAAGTCACAAATATTATTATCAACCCTAACACTATGGAATGGTACCTGTATGAAAATCCCTTTTACTACTTAAAACGTTAATACTAACAACTTGAGAAAAATTCCAATCAATTTGTGCTAGACTACTATAAAAGGTTTAATTGTTAGAATAGTTACGGCCTACTCAACTTGCTAGTTTACTTCTTATTTTATGTACTTTGAGGGATTTTAGCAAGTTCCATCTCTTGCTTTCTTTAGTGTATACAAGTCATCACTGTAGTATCCAGTGTATATAATTTCTTAAGTTTAGACTATCCATTATTCATTTATGCATCTTCCCATGTTGTTATGGTTTTCTGAGAGAGATTGAAGGTAGTATACATTATGCCCTTTTTTTTTTTTGAACTAGCTTTCCAAATCCAGGATGTTGGGTTTCAATTTGTAGTTAATTATATTCTAGTCAAGCTCGTTTAATAGAGCCAATTCTACTTCAATAATGTTGCATCATTTTCCTTGCATTATGATTCATGTCCTTCTGTCTACTAATCCTCATGATATGAATTTAGTTAAAGTTCTAGATAGCTAAGGTAGTTTTCTCACATTATCAACATTACCTAAGACCATTTAATCTTTCCCTTATCTCCATCATTTCAAAGGCCATTTCTAAAGGATGAATTGGGTAACAGGTCCAATTTGTTCAGAGATATCATTTCCTTTTAATATCTTTGGCATTGTTGATATTTCTATGGATCATCTATCTATACTTTCCAATTACTTTGGGAGCTATAGTTGCATATGCTAGTTTGGCTAGAAAGAGAAGGCACTATGTCATATAAAGCTAGCAAAAGTTTCCATAGTGAAGGGGAAACTAAAACTTATAAACCTTATGGTACTTAAGAGGAGAGATAAATGGGTGTTTAAAAAATGTTATCTAGACTAACAACCTAAGCCATTTAAATCATTTTCAACTATATGTAATCTCTAAATCAATATTAAACCTATATGTTATATCAATGTTTATGTCAAATAAACCAAATTCAAGTAACTATAAGTCAAATATAAAAGAGATAAGGAAAAGAATGATACAAAAGGATTTATAAAGGTTCAACTAACTCACTTTAGCCTAGTCCTCTTCCAACACACTTGTTAGAGTTTTTCATTAAATCAAATTTTACTTAGGATAAAGAGGAATCCTTACAACTTCTTCTTTCCACAAAGGGGCTGAAGAGTAACCCACACAATCTTACTTAAGAGTAAAATGTAACTCAAATATAATCTTATTTTTTAAGGATCAAAAGGGACTCAACAAATTTTCCTTTTCTAAATAGATGAAGAGGAACTCTTTAACCAAAATCAACTATCAAAAATTTTGTCCTAATAATAAAGCACCCCACAATCACTCTTTCAACCACAACTCAAGTACACTCAACTTCAAATATTTGATTGATCAAAACAACACTTGAGGGGATCAAAATGATGGAATGAATGCAATAAACTCAATTGCACAATTAAATCATTTCTATAATACTTATTCAATAGCATTCACAACATGAATCAATCCTCACACTTATTCAGTAACCAAAACAACTCAAATCTTCTTTATAGAATGCAAAGAGCAATTTTTGAATAACCTTTTTCAAGATAAAAAAGAGTATATACCATAATAATCAATGCAACAAAATCAAAATCCCTAAAGAGCACATAAAACAAAATCAAAATCTCTAAAGAGCACTCAAAATAGACCTTTAATGATTTCAAAAATCAAATGTCTATAATGCTTTATAAGCCTCTTGAAAGCTTAATAAAAAAAATATAGATTGAAAAAATGAAAAAAAAAAGATTAAATCTTGAAAGATGAATGATTCCCAATAAGAACACAATAATACGTGAAAATGAAGCTTTAGCACTTGGTAAGCTCAAATCTCTCTTAAACATTTTATATGAATTCTTCCAAACTACTTAGCAATCTTATTTATAGTCTTTGGAAATTCAAATAGTTATTGGTTGCATTTTCTGATCGTTATAGGGATGAAAAACCGTTTAAAACAAAAAGAGAAAATAATCGTTATTCATAACGGTGACAAATCAGTCAACCAATCAAGCACATTGGTCAACCGGTTACTATTGTATGAGTATACAACAATTGCAAAATTCGTTAAAACCAATATCAATTCATTTGTTTTAGTTTTAATTCAATTCAAATAAGTTATAAAACATTCCCTAAATGAATTTGAATACCAAGATATGATAACTGAGATTAAAAAAAAACATAAATTATCTTGGTTTATCATCAACTTATCCAAACTTGAAAAGTTTTGATTTTAAACAATTTTCAAACCTTTTATAAACACACCAAAAGTTTTTCTTTTACACTAAATATATTTCACTCAAGTTTTAAAACTAATTCTAAGGTTATTCCACTTTCCAAAATAATTTAATTCACTTTAACTACAAACTTGAAAATTTTTTATTTTAAACAATTTTCAAACCTTTTATAAACACACCAAAAGCTTTTCTTTTACTCTAAATATATTTCACACAAGTTTTAGAACCAATTCTAAGGTTATTCCACTTTCCAAAATAATTTAATTCACTTCAACTACAAAATTAGCCTTACTTATGAAACATTTCATTCTAAATATTTTCCAAAACTTTAACAAATATTTCAAAAACCAATTTTCACATAAAGAGACTTTATTGAATCAAATTTAAACATACTTAAACAACTATAAACTACATTCCAAAATAATTTAACACATCAAGAGGAATACTTTAAATCACTTTCGCATAATTCACACAATTTCCTCTTGATTATGAAACTATACACCTATATAAAAATTCTAAACTAATGCATGTTATCCAAATTCCATAAACAAAACCGACCAAACTTTAAAACCTTGACTAAAATCCTAAATGCAAGTCACATGCAAAAGTAAGCCCTTTTAAGGATTTGTAAAGATCAAGGCAAATTTATAATCAAGATTACAATACTAAACATATTCAACCTTTTTCTTTTTCTCTAGATTTTCATTTTTCATCTTTATTTCGATACTTGCTCACATTTTCTTTACTTAAACCACCTCTTTTCTAAACTCACATGCATGATTGTTCATAATTTACTTTTTTTTTATCTTACCAATTAAATCAAAATTAAAACATTAGTAATAAAGATGTTTTATTATCATTAAAACTTAGTTTTAATAATTAAAACCTCCTTTAATTCAACAAAACTTTTCTAGCCCACGAAAAAATATTTTAGGATAATTTCAATTGAATATATGGTCTTTGGTAGATTGTGGTGCAAGATAATATGAAGTAATATGAGTATTTGCAATAAATACGAGACCAAGTATATAAACTCATATAAGTAAAGATTGATTATTTGAAAATTCAATCTTATTTTTTATCCCATCTCGTAGAGCTTGACATGAAGAGGATTTTGATTGTTATTTTTAAAGAGAAATAGTAAAAGAATGGAGAAGCCGGTGCAATAACAACATTCTCTAAAAAGGCGTGATCTGTATTTATTAACTTTAGTTACTTGCTGGTGGTTCTTATTTTGTGCTTCATTATTTTCTTCGTATAGAAACCTGAAGAAGAATCTGTAGGTCACAGGTTCTAAAGTTCGGCGAAATATCGATTTTTAAAGTTATGTTTTACCTTCCTCTATGATCTAGTTCTTCTGAATTTATTGATTGCATTTAGCTTCCTGCATGGTCTATTTTTTGTTCTTAATTTAATGATTGCATAAAATATTTGGCTTTTATGCTTTACTGATGATATTATTCATTTGATTTTACGGAAACGATCAGATGTGCTGCTAAACTTTGATGACCTAGATGCAATGTGGGTTTGCTTGATAGATAGCGTGTAATTGGTGATGACACTGGGTTAATACACGTTGTCAAAGCACCTTAATCTTGACCTATATTCTATAATCCGATTTAGAAGGTTTGAGGATACCTTAAGAGAAATCAAAATGAATTCTTTAACGATGTTATCAATAATTATGTCATTAACTCGTTAATCCATTGCAAACAATTAGAAGCAATTGTATTTACATATTTGTAAATGAACTTTTTATTTATAACACTGCATATATGTTTGGATGAACTAGACGTCATTTAAAGTTATTTTTAAGAGTCATTGTGTAAATAGCATAAATAATGTTGTGTAAAATTTATCAATTTTTTAAATGGCTATAATATACTTTATCTATATTAGTTATTAATTTATATAGAGAAATTAACTTATAATTTAAATCAATTTAAAATTATTCATAAATAAAACATTTTATAAATGAATTTATATTGGTAAAAATTATCACTGTACAATATTGCACTTGATAACCTTTTATTCTAATAATAGTAAGACTTAATTAACTTAAATATATAATTTGATATTAAAAATAATTTATATTAAAATTAAATATTAACATCTTTTTAAAACAAAAAATGTATTAATAATATTGACATCTAATAGAATAATAAGAATAAAAAAATAAAAAATATGATAATAATTTTAATCTTTTATTTTTATTATAAATTTCAACCAATAAAATCTTATTTTATAATAAAAACAAAATCTACAACAACAAAAAAAAGCAATACTAAACGTTTCCAAAGTTCTGCATTTTTTTTCTTTGTCAACTATAGCTACTTATACAATGTATAAAAACTTACTAATACAAAGAAGAATAATTGACTCGAAATTCTTTTATTTTTACCCTCAATTTGTCTTATTAATTTTTTACATAGAATTTTTATAATCAGGCATATGAGTAGAGAATAAGGTTATCTGTGGCCAACCAAGCAAAGATTTAAAAAAATGGCTTTTCTGGTAACAATCAGATTATTTTAGCCATTATCCTATGAAAACCAGCCAATAACAAACTGGACTGTTTTGCTCGGCCACTGACCTTTTCATCAAATAGCCAGAAAACCCAAACTTTGCTTATATTTCAATCTCTCGACGTAACATACCAATCATAAAATTGTACCTCAACGACAACAAATGAGATCCATAATTCAGTTACTGAGGATTGATCCAAATTCTCCCATATACCACAACAAAATCCATGCAAATGGCATTTCTTCATTTCTCGACGAAATTCAACCAAAGAATCGCTAGTTGACAGACAAAGCTAGTTCAGCAATTAATAGACCTCTGGTCTATGAAATTCTACCATTTTAACTGAAACCAACAGGCACAAGTTGTTCTGGTGATGTGTGCAAGGTTCAACGGTTAATAGGTGTATGCATTCGATCAACAATCCTATTTACAGCATCACGTGACATCACCAATGTGTCGTGCAGCAAGATGCTATAAACATTCAAACCCTGAAAGAATAGCAAAGTTAATGAGATGATTTACAGCTACTAATCAACCTTGTGAGCAAGGAACACACAGGATAGGTATATTGACAGTGGCAATAATGAATCTTCAGATGCTGATTGAATCTGGAAAAGTAGCTAATTTGCTACTAGAGATGACTGAGAAGGAATCATGAATAAGAAAGTAAGTTTGAACATTTTTGTGATTTTTTTAATATCTTGTTCAGAGAGGAAGAAGATATTTAGGGGCTAACATGAGTTTTTAAATAAGGCTCCGAAAGCCTACTAGTCAATTATCCCAGAACCTATATCTGCCACATACACGGATGATTTGGTTTTTGATAAAAAATTGTGACAAATTAACAAACGTGTATGAAAACTTTTTCCAGGAACTCAAAAGAATTTCACCATGATAACAGTTACATGGAGCTTGATTTTCAAGCATGTAAGCTTGATATTTCCCCCCCATTGGTTCCAACAATGTGTAGCAAGTATCAGAACTTACAATAGAGGGAAGCACATTGACATAATGTAGATTTTGTGTAGCCAACTTCAACTTTTCATCAATGGGGCAACCATCCACCAGCAGCAGTTTCTTCGAGTTCTCCATTTGCTTGACCCAGTTCACCACGTTCTTGGTTTTATGTGTTAGGACCTCCAAGTCCTCAAATACAAGAAGCTGTACATTTTAGCACCGTTTCTCTATATTATTTCTCCACACATAGAACAAAAAAATGATGAAATAAGTGATTATGGGGAAAGATTCTCAAAGAACTGCACCACTATCAGTCTAAACCTTCATTGGCAAGAGCTAACATCACTCATCAGCAGATAAGCAAAGAATTAGATTACAGGAAACATTTATGCCTCGACCATGATCATATTACAAACTGTTCAACACCTAAATGTAGTGACACTAAAGGAAGAATAAGCAGGAGCACCAAGAACAAGACTTCAAGCTGCTCACACAAAGATCAATGTGAATTTAATAGTTATGGGAAAGATAAGAGACATGCCTTCCCTTCTGCTGCACGAGCTGTCAGAGCAATTTTTAATCCCAACCGCCTGACTTTCTTGTTTAATTTAATAGCATGACTTCGTGGCTTAGGACCGTGCATGGTAGCACCCCCTCTAAACTGTTATTCACCAGCAAGTCATTAGAGTCTACTAAGATCATCTCAATGACATCATAGTATTCAAAAAATCAAATTGATAATCAAGTAATCTACAAGGTAAGTATACCTGGGGCCCGCGTAATGTTCCATGTCTTGCTCGACCAGTCCCCTTTTGTTTATACGGCTTTTTCCCAGTTCCACTAACTTCACTGATGGTTTTTGTTGAATGTGTTCCCTGCAAGCAACTTAGTGCCCTATGTTTTACTGACATAAAAGTTCGCATAATCGCACTTTTAACATCGTATGTTGCAAAAATTTTGCAAACTGAATGTTGATACGTTTTTCATGTTATGTGAAATGTGATAATGATTAGAAGCTCTTAATGCATATCAATGAACACTTTGATTGAAAACATCATTACAAACCAGTTAACTACAAAAGGAACACATGGTTTCCCCCATGATGTTAAGGATGAAAAAAGAAAGAATGAGGAACATGGTTTGCAACCTGAAGGTTGTTACAATTTATACTGGATCGACCTTGATAATATGTAAATGTGAATAATCTATTCGCTCCTACAATAACAGCTTAAACTTTAGCACACATCCCTTCATTACCCTCATCTCAATTTTTACTTTTTTATTCCTGTTGACGAATGCTTTAGCTGGCAAAATTTTTGCACGCCAATTAATCAAAACAGGAACACCAGGCTTCCCAACAATATTTAGAATTAAATATAAATAGTGAAGCTCTAATGGTGAAAAAAAATGCTTCAAATTATCCTAGGATAAACATATGGTGTTTGTGCCTTTGGCTTGAGCACATGTTTTCAAGCACTAAAATATTCAACAGTTGAAATATTACCTGTTGTCGTTTTGCAAGTTGCCATCGCACAACACGATGAATAATATCTTTCCGAATAGGTACATCAAAAACATCACCAGCCAAAACCATGAATCCTTTGTCCTCGTTATTAAAACTGGTAACTGGAATTACCAGGTCCTGGTAAAGTCCTGCATTATATTATAGCACAATAAATCCCTTCATATATGCAACAATTTGGTGACAGTTCATTCATTTACACATTATACACAAATTAAGCTCATCATGAAATCAAGAGAGTTCTGTAACAATGTGCATTTGTCCAAGAGCAGGGTATACTAGCAGTAAACAATTAGCCCACTAATGCCAACTCCAGAAAATGATGCAGAAATTGTTGACATTCAAAGATTTACACATCATCTTCAACCACACGAAACATATAAGCTGAGCAATTTGAAGATCAGACTTCAAAGAAAGAAAAAAATGTTTTCTAGAATAATCAAATATGTGAGTTTATTTGAGCAGCAAAATCCTACCATGTCATTCTAGCTGAGGAAATCAAATGAAATCTTAACTAAATTTTGTAGCTTTCAATGAATTTCTCTTATGCATCAGCACTTGTACCGTCCCTCATTGGAAATTCACAATGCTCTTCTTACCTACTTTGCGCTCTGGTTTTTCTGCAGTCTTAGCGGACAATAAGTCTGATGGAAACACGTCACTTGATTCAGGAGTTAAGACAGATGTTGAAAGCCTCCGACAGGAAAGAGAAGAAGGCCCGACCTATATTAGGAACAACAGTATAACAAGGCTCAATTGCCAATTGAAATGCAGAATACAATAACATGCTTCAGTTACTTCAGAACACCACAAATCCTAGATGTTATTAAAAGAAAAAAAAAGATATGCGCATGTTAAAAATTTTGCCTCAGCAGATTTGATGATATACACAAAAATGAGAAATATTTAAAATAACAGGCAGTACTTTGGTGAAGGTAGACCATCCTCTGTAACTTAAGCAATCCACAGAAAGTTGGTCATACCAATCTGCTTCAATTAAGAAAAAAAAAAACTTACAAAAGGTTAAATAATTCGAAGCCCGAGAATATACCCACATCCATTAAACAAAATTCAACGACAAAAAGAAAATAAAAAAGGAAACAGCTCACTAGATATGCTCTGCTTACCATTACAAGTTTGAGAATATCGACTAACAATACTGTGAGTATCACGCTGACCCAACGCAAAAAAAGACCCAAAAGAACGTAAAATCCTTCTTGGGATTGACACTGCCATACTCCAAACAACTTGAGACACCAATCCCAACGACCTAACGTCACGGATTCATCTATGTACAAAAGTTCAAGTATTGAAACATTGTTAAACCTTTTACATTGGACACCATAAAATAAATTATGCTGTAGAGCAAAAGCATTCACGAGATACAAGTGTTCGACAAAATGTTTCACTGGTAAATGAAAATTATAAAACGATTGTACCACTTAGGCAGTGAGGGCGGTTATTCGAAACGAAAGAACTTCGGAGCGAAGGTTAAAACACGTAGGTTTTGTTGGAAAAATAAACTGAATTCTCCGGAGAAGAAAAACACGGTGGTCAATGAAAGTCCCAACACCTCAGCTAGTCGTCGATGGTGGGGTTACACTATTTTTCAGTGTCCGGCATTAAGGCCTAGGGCATGCGCGTTGTGGGCTTATGTTTCTATAACTTGTGTAGAAGAAACTACCAAATTCCAACGTCAATTTGTGATACAAGGTGTGGGTCCACTTTGGTATCGACCCAAATTTGCTTCGAAGCCCATATAACACATTGAAATTCACACCATTTGGATTCTTTTCAAATATCTATGTTTGGACCTTCAAATAATTTTTTAAATACTCATATTTAGCCCTTCAAATTATTTTTCAAGTACCTATATTTAAGATCAATTTCAGAACAATCATTTTCAATGGATTGGGCCACATTTACATCTTTTAGTTGGATTCAGAAGGTGAGGCGCACCTAAACTTTAGCAATTGTTACATCACAACAAATGTTTTTTTTTTTTGGTTGCTATTAATAATGCGCTTGCTTTTTACTTTTATTACAAAAATCTAGTTTGGTTTAAGTTGTCACTCTTTATCAGGGAAGAGTAATGTCTCATCTTCTATTGCTATGTTAAGTGTAGCCCTAATCACAGTTAAATTTTTAATCAGTTAATCGGTGATTTAATAATCGACGATTTAATAATCGGCGGTTACGGTTTAAAAACCGTAACTATAATCAACGGTTTTAAACTATAACTGAAATTATTATTAATAGTTTCGGTTATAATTAGAATAATTTAAAAATCATGAACCAGCGGTTAAACCAGTAATTTATTTATAATTATAAATTGTTGATTAATTAATTAATTAATTTAAATTAAATTATATATTTAAAAAATTAAACAAATTTTAACATTATATTAAAAAATTATTTTTAAAAAATATATGTAATTTAGTGTAAATT
>JAOXYD010000002.1:11317756-11338462 GCA_028565735.1 Pinacopodium congolense
GGGGGGGTCTGGGATATTTTTAAAAATACAGGGGGTATTTGATAATTCATGAAAATACAATGAGGTAAAAGCATATTTACTCTTATTGTATAATGATCAACCATTTTGACCCTATTGATCAACCTTTCCCTATAGAAAACACATATTGGTTGATCACTCACCTGGCACTAGTTAACAAATCTCCTCTAAAACCAAAATTTAACACTTTCAACACTTCTTCTAACACATTCAAATTTCTTTAGAACTTATCCAAACAACTATTTCATAAATCTTAATACAAACACTCTTCAAATAATTTCTCCAAAAGATTTTAAGCATGGAAAGGATTCTTAAAAAGTTTCTTTAATATTCCTCTTGATTATATATCCTATATGCAAAATTCCTAATTATGGATGGATATGTATAATTTGAACCCTTAAACACTTTATAAGGACCAAGATAAGAATCGGCATAAAAATTATAAAGATCAACCTATTTAAATCCACTGTCTTGATCCTTGAGCCTTCATTTAATACTTTAGTTTCGTGAATCACTATTTTAACTCCAGTACTTTTTCACTTTTTTTTCTCATTCCTATTTTTCCAATACATCAAAAACAATCAAACCATTAGTAGTAAAGATGTTTTATCGTCATCAAAATATAGGTAAAACTGCCATTGGTTTAACATTGTTAATTATAGAAAAATTTTCCATAAATTGTGTATAGTAAAGAAGATCAAAGTCTTCTGGCATCTCTAAGATTTTCTTTAGTTATTAAAAATGTTAATAATGAACTATTTGTCTTAGAAAAAGAATTTGAAGTCAGCAAAGAATATTTGCATAAAGATATTTACTTATTAGAAAATAAAATGAAAGAGTATGACTTTTTAAACATTTCTTAAAACAAAGAAAAGAGATTTAAGAAGAATATTATAAATTCTCATAAGGTCATAGAATCAATGTATTGTTTTTTGATTGGTTTGAGATATTTGCTAAAGAAAAGGATATATATTATCCTTTTAAAAGCCTCAACACCAATAAAAGGGTAAAGAAGTATGAAACTACATTAGGAAAAAAAAGTATAGAGTAATAAAATCCACGCTTTTTGTGAAATCATGGTCCCATATAATAGTCCACTATTATAGCTTCATCACTAATGATTAAAGTTGAAAGTGAAAATGTCATTTTAAAATATATCAAAAATATTATGTATTAGAATAATTACATCAGTACTACTCTATATAATATAGTCAGTTAATTGACAAGGATTAAAAACAAGACCTTAGAGAGCCCTACAATGATTATAAAGCATGTCACCGTGATTAAAGTCCTAGTGTTCAAGTTCCATAAGTTATCTAATAATATTGTAAGCCTGTTCAAAAGAAAAGACAATAAATTCCTTAGAACCATTTAAAGTAAATCAAAAAGATAATTGATAATATGTTTTCTAAGACCACAATCTCATCACCCACCTATACCTAAAATATTGCCACATAAAAAGAGAAAACTAAGACTAAAGCCCAAGTTAAGATGAAGACAAATACATCTCAAGAAGCCCACACTCAAAAGTCTAAATATATTGGAACAAGAGAGTATTATAGGATGTTCTAACCCATCTAAGTAATAGGAGTCAATTACCTTAATAGTTAAAAAGATCCCATGGAAATCTTTAGCAAAGTCGTGTAGAAATATAGCTTTAAATATAGACATAGACAACAAGCCAAAGATTTTAAATAACAAAATATAGTGCCACTTAGAATATAAACGGAATATAGATGGAATGTTTGAGTATAATATATTAAAATCATGTAGCAAATGACAATGGTTTTTAATACCTATAAAAACTAATTAGGAACATTTGATCATTTCATAACATATTTGCTTATGGCCATATTCTTCAAATAACTCAAAATTTTATGGGATATTTACCTTACAAAAGAAAAACAATGAGATATTTTTAAAATCCATAAAAAAGATGAAGATAATGAATTGATATTATATGAAAACAATGAGCACATCTAGATTGTAGTTTCAACTTTGATATTAATTATTTTATTACATTTTATAAAAGACCGATCACGTTTAAAGATAAAAATGCTGAGTTATGTCAAATCTTAGGTGAAAAAAGCTATTAGACTTTAAGCAATTTATAATAAGAAATTAGTTTGATGAAGTAACAGATAAAGACACTTAAACCAAAGCAGAAAGAAGATAGTGAAACAATACAAGGCCTGTGAGATCCCACATCATTTGGAGAAGAGAACAAAGTACGTCTTATAAGGATATGGACACCTCTCCTTCACAGACGCGTTTTAGGAGAGGTGCTTCCCCTAAAAGCAAAATCGTGCAAGTCAGAGACCTAAAGTGAATAATATCTGTGAGCGGGTGATCTGGACTGTTATAGATGGTATCAGAGCCAGTGCCCGAGCTGTTGTGCCAATGAGGATGTTGGGCCTTAAGGGGGATGGATTGTGAGATCCCACATCGGTTGGAGAAGAGAACGAAGTACGGCTTATAAGTGTATAGACACCTCTCCCTCATAAATACGTTTTAAGGGAGGTGTTTCCCCTAAAAGCAAAATGGTGCGGGTCAGAGGCCCAAAGCGAACAATATCTGTGGGCCGGTGGTCTAAGCTGTTACAAAGCCATTTAAAACATTTGAATCCAAAAGAAAATGAGAAAATATAAACAAAGAAGAGGAAGAAAACCTAATGCTAAATGATAAAATAAATTACTAGAAGACTTTTTATTTATATTAAATGAGATACTTCAAGAAAATATTTGATAAATTTCTCTTTAAAAATAAATGAAGATTTTATAATAAATTCTATCACCTTATTTGACACAAGAGTCAATTTGAACCACATTAAGAGAGGAGTAATTCCTATAAAACTTCTTCAAAGGACCTAAGAAAATTTAAAAATTGCAAAAAATTCAAGATTAAAGATAGACTATAAAACATATGCTTACATTTATGAAAAATATTTATAATGAAGACTTCCTTTATTATAGTAGCCACATAGTAACATTAGGAACATTTTTTATAAAGCTTATAACTCCATATTTGACAAATCATGATAGTACTTTAACAAAGATTAATGACAAAATAATTTGTTTTCCTATAAAGATGAAGAATTTGAATCTTATTAGAGCATGTTATATTTCCTAACATCAATGATGTTTGACTTAGTTGTTTCTTAAAGGTTTTTGGAATTAAATAGTATTTGAAGGATTGAATTCTATTTTGACTAGAGAAAATTATTCGAAATCCAGATCATGATTCTTGGACCTAAAGCCACCTCCAATTCTCAACAAAAGCTTTAAAGCCCATCCAAATAAAGCATAATGTCCTCAAGTCCTAAAGCTTTTAAAAGCCCTACAGACCTCCTTATCAACCCAAAAAGTGAAATTCTAGAAAGAAATTCTTGAAGGAGAAAAGAATATCTCATCCAGAGGTCCAAGAAAAGATTCATCCTCATCATAAATGATAAAATTGAAAGATTAGTTGAAACAACTAGAAAGTTTTCAAATTTTAGTATTAGCCTTAAAAGATTATATGGGAGACTACTCCTAAAAAAAGAAAAGATTTCTTTCAAAATAGTATTTGAAAGTCTTTATAACCAAAAGATACTTACCAAAGTTTTCCGTATGAAAAAGCAACTAAAGAAGTTTCGTAAAATTTTCAAATAACAAAATTTTCAAAAGGCATTTTTCAAAGGAAGAATATTTTCAAATTGTTCTAACTATAGAAAATGGATTTTTTAATGTCGATCTTGATCGTGCTATTAACAATATTTACCCAAAAAATTGGCATTACAAATCATATGAATTGTCAAAGCCCCAAACTTAGTATATGCAAATATTATAAGAAATATAATCAATAAAGATAAAGTATAATTAAGAATTATGGAGACAAAAAATTTTTAAAGTAAGATTCTCAACTAATTTTCCCTTTGTTCCAACATCTAATTATTATGATTATCAACAAGTATGGTTTAACATTTTCATCATCCAAAGCAAAATAAGTCATCATTCTTGGCTATTTTTTCTCATCACAAATGTAAAGTACAATTTTCCATTTTGGTTTTCCAATTAGTGGAAGAATTGTGGAATCATTCTAAAAAACATTTTCACAAATGATACATCAAAGGCATAAAGTCTTCAAAGAAAGTATCAGTCAAAGAATATGAAGATTTATTTTCCCCATCTCTATTATTTGCCTCAAAGTTCATTATATGGGTTTACACATGAAAATATGGATACAAAAAAGATAAAGATCTAAAAGTTTAAGCTATTATTAGAAGATTTAAAATAAAATGGTTGGATAAATTTGTGAAAGCAAATTAAGCTTTAAAAGTATCACTAAAAGACTGGCTAATAAGACAATATTCTTCCCTAATAAAGAATGAATCCAAAACAAACCATATTTTTGCAGTAAAAGTCAAAAGCGAACACACTATTACTAGCAGTCAAAATAGAAAAAAGAATATTTTATAATGATTAAAAAAAAGATGTAACATTTGCTAAAATGCAAGCCTACCTCAACTTTCAAGTCTAATGAAGAAGAGGTAAATCTTCCCAAAACAATGAAGATAATTAATTTAGGATTGATCCTGATATAGGTATTTGAAAAATCATTTAAAAGCTCAAATATGGGTATTTGAAAAGTCATTTAAAGGCCAAAACATGGGTATTTGAAAATTATCTAGGCTTGTAAAATAAATAACTTGACAAGAAAATTTTAAAAAATATTAACCAAAGTTGAAAAATATCAACAAAATTACATGAAGGCTCCATTTTGATGTAAAAAAAGATTGAAGAGACAAAATTTAATCATGGAATAATTACAAAAATGCCATCTAATCATCCTATTTATAGTTATTGCCTCCTTTCTTCAAACCAAACTTTGCAAAAGCTTTCCTCTCCCATTCCTTGGCAAAAACACTCTTTTCTTTTCTCCTTAACACAAAAAAGCTCCTCCTTTACAAGGTATGACCATTAAATAGCCATAAAACTTAAAAGCCTAAAGCCTTCTTTCATCTCCACCTGAAAGTTTAACATCCTAAAATCATATTTGCCCCTTACAAGCCATAGATCACATCCTTAAAAGCCTTTATTTAACCTTCCCAAAACCAACTTAAAGCCAAGCCTAAACCCAAACCTCTATGATATTTGATGTGGTAAAACCTTTGTGTTTATTTCTTTTATACTTGATATTTGATCAAAGTTATGTATTAAGGATTCTCATGAATGAATTAGGAGAAGTGAGTTATCTTAACTTTCTTTTTCATTTAACATTTGATATTTAATGCGCATCGATATAACTATCCCACCATTCTAATATATTGATATTTGATACTTCTTTTATTTGATTACTAACATAGCCAATGACTGATTAGTTGTGTTATTGATGAACTAACTGCCAATCTAACTTATCTAACCCATGAATTGTTAAATTTTATTTTCAAGTTATTGATTGTTCATATATGATATTTACTTTTAGTTGTTTTGGTATTGTTTTAAATTTTATAATTTAATGTTTTATTCATATCATCTTCTAATATGTATTTAAGATCATTATTAAAAAGAGAAACAATAAGACTTTAAAAAGTATTGGAGACTTTAGAAGATAGAATTGGGAACTAATAATGATAATGGAAAATGAAGAATATTTGCTTGGGGAAGAACTCGATGAAATTAAATAAGAAATAGGAATTAATAAAGCTATGTACTGGTATTATAAGAATCACCTTAAAACCTTTTAACAAAGAATTATAAATTTTATCCCGTCATTAGAGATTATTTGACCGTAAAGGATATCTAAGTTGCGGGAAAACTCTTAAAGAAAATTCCTAAAGAATGTTAAGTCTATCCCCACTATTGAAAAGATCTCTCAAAAGTTAGAAATCCATTCTGTATTTCAAATTACATGAAAGCTAAGATATTCTTTAAAATAATTTTAGCAAATTATATAAAGCTTTTATTTCATTAATTTTTAATATATTTTATTTTACTTTTCATAAATATTAAAAAAGAATATCTAAATTATTAGTTATCATTAAAATATTAATTTATTAAATATAAATGAGATATTTATATTGAATTACCTTTATCTTATATTTCTTTAGTTTTTTGTGAAATGATTGTTTTACTTTATTTGTGTAAGGCATTCAACTTCATTATTTAAAACAATTTTTAATTGCATATGTAAATTATCCTTTATATTTCTTAAAAGTTTTGTTTCTTTCCTACAAACAGGCTTATGGTTGGTTATCATCCGGCCTTACCATTTCTCATGTTAAGATGTTTAACCAAAGAATTATGTTGGTTGAACATATTGTTTTTTACGCACATGCGGCTTTGTTTTCCTTTTACAAAAATAGGGATAACAAGCTTAAGTAGATGTAATAGGCCAGATGAATTGCTTACCTAATTTCGCTATGCTAACAAATTACTCACATGTTGCGAACTGATTACCTTCACCAAAGCAATCAAATCATAACTCTTCCGTACTCTTACCGACTCCAACCCCATTAGGGTTTTCGCAAATCCGCGATCACAAAACCCAACTTCATCAACTTTTCACACCAACCAATACCTAACTTATTTGTTTAAAACACTTCCTCGAGTCGAATGGAATAAAAACAACTTTGCCAAATCTCATCAACACGAAAATAGAGAAATGAGGCTTCAAAGGCTCATATCGTAGCTAAATAAAGTTCCTAGCATCACCGAATTCTCCCAGGCTTTGTTTCCTCGCCACTAGGGTTTCATAAGTGACGGATTAGGTTTTACTTTCATAGCTCTGATATCCACGAATTTGAGCACAACATGTGCCAAATGTCGCCTACTAAAGTTAGGGTTCAAATAAGCTTGCATGCATTTACTTTATGCCATAACCCATTATGAATTTTCAAGTCACAACAATAATATTAACTACTGCATCTTAGAAATAGTACTCCAAAATCCTTAGCCCCATTAGATATAATTATATATATAGACGAGTGTCGTCTAATATTTTCATCTGCGTTAATTAGCCTTCAGTGGCTTACTAGTACTAAGCTAATACACAACATAATTAAAAGTTACAGTGCACCTAGAAATGCACTAAGATTCAACTATGGAGATGGCATCACATCTCATGCATGCAGCTTAAATCTTCACAGAAGTGCTGGAGAGAAGTCTGAGGGAAACGGGTTACCCAGCACATTGTCCATGTAATAATGAGGATGAGTAGAATCCATCACAACAAACTGCATATCTTCTGATGGTTTCCAATGTCGCTTCCTTTGGTTGATGAACCAGTTGTTTATTTGCTTCTGATCTAGACCGGTAGATTCCGCCAAAGCCAGCTTCTGAGATTCCTGTTGCGCATATAATTCAAAAGATAAGCATATATACATCAGGCTACTGTGATGTCCATGTAAATAATGAATCCAAATCCAAGCACATTGATACGAAGAGTCTATGCAAACATTCATGTTTTAACTTCCTATAAGCAATTAAAATTGGGTCCAGAATATGATGGATGGTACATTGCAAGGAGAGTGAGGCCAGTTTCATGCATTGTGTCACCAATGTAGCGCACAAACACCAACTTATTGCCGAACACTTGGAAGGAAGCAACTCCAGTTTAGGGAAACTATTATCTGCTTATGGACAATAACCTTATGTGCAAGTAATGGAGTACTAGAAAAAGGATGTTGGATTTGCATACCGAAGGATATGGCCATCTATAATGTCTGCTCCACCAATCCAGCAACTGCTGTCTGGCTTCTTTCGGCAATTTCCCCTTCTTCCTCTTTTTCATGAACTCCTGTTTCAGGCTACCCAGATATCCGCTATACCTTCGGAGCAGTTGACCCTTCAGTTCCTGGTCTTCTGCTTGGGGATCTATAAAGTTGTTATTCACGTCAACATCTTCTTCTGATGATTCATTCCGGTCATTCAGATCACCACAGCCTGAAAGTAAGCAGCTCATTCAAGTGCAACAAGTTAAAAATCTCCATTACAGGTCGCTGCTGTCATAGTTTTAAGTTTTACAACATGCTTCAATTGTGGTTTTAGCTCAAACATATGTCAGCATTCCTATTCGTTTAAACAAAGAATACTTATCTACCTTTGCTACCAATTAAATCAGAAGCCAAGCATCACCAAAGGCAAATTTCATATCAAATGCATCACCCATTCATTAAAAGAGGAGTTTCCTAGTGGAAGTTTCTCCTTTGGCTAATAGTTCCACACACCAGCCAGTCCTACAATGTCAGCAACCAATGATTCCCCAACACTCAGAGGTTATCCCTTGGCTTTCAGAACTTCTAACTTCAACTATTCCAGAAGGTGGAAATCATATACGTGTTAACATATATGATTTGATATCCCCAAAACATACAAAATGATTGAAATTGCCCTCTGCTGACCTCCATGCGAAGCCAGACATGCTTTACCAATTAACTGTTTGACATTGACATATTATTTATCCAGTCATTTAACTACGGCACACCGAGATGACACATGAACCTCTCTTTTAATTACCTCTTCTTTTGTGATTAGACCAAAGGAACCATTGTGATTCTAAATAAGATAGTTCCATGAAAAGTTTGACAACATGTTAGAGCAGGAATCAAAAGTTAGCACAGATAGGAGAGAAAATATAGAGAAGAATCCCTGCAAAAAAACAAAAAAGAACTTGCATGCCTACAAAGTTACCTTATCAAATCAAAAACTGTGATTCCCTATTGCTCAACATAAGTATATCCTCAATGCTTCACAGTTTGCACGTTCAGTCACATTTTAAAACCTTTATGCATGTGTGGATGAGAGAAATGCAAAACAGGTTCTAACCAACTCAATTAGGATCTCTATATAATCAGCTTCAACCAGGAAGAAACTTGACAACAGCAAAGAGTTTGTATGCGGGAAAACATAGTGAAAACAGATTACATCATCACATGCCACTACTTTACTAAATTGTTATGCTGTACCTAAAGCATAAGCTGAAATACGGCCCTTCACACTCTTATCAAACAAACTTGGTTTCTTTCTCCTACTGAAATACCAGAAAAGTGAATAAAAAATAGTTATGTTTCACAAAGTAGACAAATCAGCCCTTCTACAAATCAACTGTAACACTTCCAAGTACGAACAACAACCATTAACTTCATCCATACATACTAAGATAACTTAGGACTGATTAAGCAATACTTAATATTGGTAAATTTAAAACTGAAGTCAGAATTGTAATATTGAGACAACCCGTTTTCATTCCTTATATTGCCAGCAAACCACATTACTACTAGTTCTTGTTAGCCTGCTTGTCGAAGCCCAACACTAAAGGAATGTTTAGTTAGATGGTGAGTTAAGTTGCGATTTTTGTTGTAATTTTTGTATTTTTATATTGATTTGTATGTTTTTTTTCAATTTTTATACTGTATTAATTTTTTTTTTCCGAATTTTATGTTTAAAAAACAGAAACCAAAATCAAAAACTAAAACGTAACTAAACAAGCCCTAACTGATCCTCATCACTTTCCAATACTAATCTCCATCTATATGCAAAGTAAACATTAAAAAGTACTAATACGCCACACCTCTATAACTCCCACCCAATCATTTAGTTCCACAAAATATCCATTAAATGATCCAATAAATGCTCAGATAACGAGGCACGAGTGTCTCTTAACAAAGTCTTTTTAGATTTTATTTAAAATGAAGTGCCAGTTGTTCATTTTGAAACATGAGCCACCCATTTATTGTAATGTCAAATACATTGCTGATTTAACGTCAAATCCTAACTCATGCAAGATATGCACGTTCATGGAAATGGAAAATGTTGCTAAAACTATCATCAATTAATGTAACCACCATAAGTTATTATTATGGTAACTAAAGTAAAAAAGTAAAGAGATTGAAGGGGAATTGTTGAATTAAGTTTATAAACTAATGTCAATTTGTTTATTTCTTTTCCAGTTCTTTTTAAACAGCTACTCTTGAATTATGATGTTATCTTGCTCAGCAGAAAAGGTCAATGTCAATAGTAAAGCACAAGTAGATAGCATGCAATATATATTAAGGAGAATATAGTTACTTCCATTCAGATGAACCTCCAGGTACTGCAGGCAGCAATGAATATAAGTTTTTGTCATAAAATATCTTCAAGGCTTATAAATCCCTCCCATTTCGGTGCCTTCACTTCCATACTATTTGGCGATTCTTCTCAAAACATGGGTGCAGTTCAATTTCAATAGAATGATAATGAGAAACTAGCATAAAGTGTATGATTTTCCTCCACCGAAGCAATCAAAGTTCAGAGAAACCCTAAAATAGAAACATCCAAACCTCCAAGCAAACAGGATAAAAAGATCCGGAGTTTCGAGGCCTGTAGTCTTATCGTTAGCTAAGATTAGAGACATGTTCTCTACACGAATTAATGGTAATAGTTGAAATCTGCAGAGAGACTATGAACTCAAAATTGTCAAACTCTTGAAAATATAATTTGATGATAAGCCTAGCCTTGTCATTCAAGTGGACAAGTGAAACACGAGAAAGAAAGGGAATGACAAGAAATCTTCCTCTCCTGTTCCCAAAATCATGAAAGGAACTTCAAAACAGCTTCTTTCTTATATGATGAGGTAATAGTCCGAGAAAACCAAGAAAGGGCGTGAAAATACACAAACTACGAAGGAGGGAATCAAATCAAGGTTTGCAATAAGTAATAGCTTGTGCGTGATATGGATACTCTAGGACATCGTAAATTGACAAATGCGACGCGGAGAAGGAGGAGGAGGAGAAGCAAGTGGAAAACGAAAAGCCCAACTCAGGAAACAGGCTTTGGGCAAGTTCTCAAATAAAAAATTCTTACTTGGTAACCAAAAGACATGCGCGGTTGGTTGTCTTCGCCTAACACAAAACGTATGAACTAGTAACAGATGTAAGATCTTATTAACGAAGAGGGGGAAATAAAGAAAACGTACACACACAAACACACAGTCGAAGACGTGTGTATATAAGAGAGAGAGAGAGAGAGAGAGAGAGAGAGGGTATATCACCAGAATTTGGAGAAGAAACTGTTAGCGCTTTGAATTGGCACTCAACTCTCTGGAGAAAAAGCATGGCTTCTTTGAAGGGTTTAGAGAGTTCTTGCTCATACTTGGTGAGCATCTCACAATAAGCCTCCATGAACTGATCGAGGGCTGGATCTTCCCCAATACAGCTTGTTCCACCCGTTCCCATTGTTGCTGCAGATGCGCAACATTCTTCCAATCTAGCAACAACCTCAGGTGGTGCTCCAACCTGAAGATTGCCATGAAAAAGAAGCAAATAACCAACATTAGAAGTCTCTGACACATTAATATAAGTATTTCAAAAGGCTCTGACCTCTCCCTTTCTAGGGACTGCAAATCTATTTCGGTATGCTTAATTGAGTCACACAATACTACCCCCCACTCCCCACCAAAAAAAAAAAAAAAAAAAGATGGAACATTTGGAAAATTTCCCTTCTCAGAGCATGATTGATCTGAAAACTAAGAAAAAGGGCTTCTTCGAATTGTTAAGACTTATCATTTGTACAAAAATGGCCCAAGCGTGTCGGTGTTTCTTCTGGGAGAACGAAGACTCAAAGATATTGTGGTTGCATGACACAAAAGCACCACCAACTCTTCCCCTTCCCCCATAGCCTTGAACACACAAAGACTACAGCATATAGTATTAGGGATTTAAGAGATTTTGTTTGTTATTGTGTTCGGTTCCAGCTATTCACACGCTATTTCAGCTACGAAAGAATGATTTCTTCTCAATTTCTTCACCTTCTGACAACTGACGTAGGCAGCCAAGAGACGGTGGTAGTGAGGATGCGCCATTATTTTGGCCTTAACAGAAGCACAGTTGGCGTCGGTGTTCTCCATGAGATAACGCCCCGTGTTGGTGTGATTGTCTTCAAGAATCATGGAAGAGCCGCCGCTATTACTATTGCGGTTTTGTTCTTGATTGTTGGTGGGATGTAGCTGAACGAACATGGCAGTTGAGGATGAGTCTGCATTAGAATGATGATGGTGATGGTGATTGTGATGGTGATGCGAAGTCATGAGAGGCATCATCGTCATCATAGGACATAGTCCATTACTGGTGTCTCCAAAAGCCATCATACAAGAAGTGGTATTAGAACCATCCTCCATTATCTCTCTCTCTTTCTCTATCTATCTATCTCTCTCACGCACCTAGCCTCCCTCTTGCAATATCTAGTTGTTCCCTTGTGGCCTGCTATATAGAAACATTTTATTACACTCTTTTTTTAAGTTTTTATTTCCGTATCTCATTCTCTCTCCTACGCAATCTATTTGGCTCTCTAAAGATAGTTGTTACATTATGTATGCGCAGTGGCCTCCCGAGATTTATGCTTCAATAAACAGCCTTTTTACAGGAAATCCTAAACAGTGATGGTAGCAGCAAGAGTGAGTCAGTTTTTTGTTATCTTTGGTGGGGTTCTTTTTAACTCCCTTGTGCCGAGCACTGCCGCTTTGCTAAAGACTGCTCGATTTCCTTTGGGAAATAGGTGGTTTATCTTTCTTAGTAGTAGTAGTAGTAGCAGTCGATAGAGAGGGTTAAACAGAGTGGAGATAGAAAGGTTTTCATTTGGAACAGCAGAATGCACGCGGGTGTATGCAGAAAAGAAAAGAGAAAAATGGTAGGAAGAGAGGCGGTGGGTGTAATCTTTGGGGACTGAAGCAAAGCTTTACCTTCCCGATGAAAACTCTCTCCCTCTTTTCTTGCACTGCCACTGATGCACTGCCATTACTGGCAAAGAAATGAGAGAGAAAGATAAAAACAATTGTTTTTGTAGACAAGCAAAGGGCTAGGTAGATGATCAAACCGAGGAAGGGTTTCTTTAGCACAAGGCCAATTATCTCTCTCTCTTTTCTGTGTATAGAGAGTAGTAGTACTACTACTACACTCTCACTTTCTTTCTCTACTTGCCTGATGAGCAATCTGTCCACTCAATACCTACTTTGTCCTCTTCTACCCCTGAAGCTGAACCCAAGCCCTAAGACTCAACATCACAGTATTTCTCTAATTTCTCTATTTTTTTCTCATACAAGTTAAGTTGTTACAGCCAATCTTTTGCCTTTAACATGCAATTATCAGAAGAAAACTTATTTAACTATTGTACGTGAGAAAAAGAGGAAGAAATAATAATAATAATAATAATGTTGTAGCAATACCAGCAGCAGCAGATTATGAGTTTGGGACGATATAATTTACCCTGCTGAAGGCTCTGCTAACTGAAATCTTTTGTAACGTTGAAATAACTTGTAATGGAACTCATTATTACGATAGTCACAATCACAGCATCTAATCAAGAACCATTAAACATTGAAAAGAGTGGGCTTCAGCTGCATAAAAAAGCTGGCAAAGTTTGTGGGACAGTCCGAATGTCCCTCTCTCCCTCTATCAGTCATTCTTTTTTCTTTTCTTTTCATTTAATGGTGGATATATAGCTTAGCTCAGCTGCCTGTGTACCTTTCTCTTCCCTAGCTTCACAACACTGTAAAAGAACCGTGTGGCAAACAGCTCCAAACCAAGTTGAGCATGTTGTCCTTTTCTTCATTGTCTCCCTATATTTGCAGCCTATACATCCAAAGTACTGACCGTGTATGCATTAGTCGGTTGATGTAAGAAATGGGCCTAGACACATACATCGTCCATGAAAGTAAGTAGCTGTTTCCATACACATCAACTTGCAGCAAAGGGGGTCGAGGAATCTTACCCACCTGTGCATTCTTACAGTAAATTCGCTGTGATTTTATTCTTTCATGTTCTTTTGCTGGCTTTTCTATATACAAGATATTGAAGAAAAACAACACATTGAAAACTATATAACAAAAAAAACTCACACAAGCTCCAAGGAGGACATAATTAATTGTGAAATCACATATTTCATCACTCAAAACACGGTTTATCTGTATGAACTATGATAGCTCGTGAATTTTATACGGCGAAAACGTTGGTGAAAATTCTTTCGAGTAATAGGTTAAATCTAAATGTTTAATACTGAACTTTATAAAATGTTTCAATAATGGAGAAACTTGGAGAGAATGGAGAAACCGTATGCCTGCTCCCTTTGCTAATGTGGAATATATCACCAGGACGAATGTGCCAATGATTAATACCTTAAACTAATCCACACACAGTTGGCAATGAATTGATAGAGGGTTCTACTCCACCGGTTAATAATGGTATAAGCCTCGAAGCATGCTTAAATAGTTGTAAAAGGCGAATCACGTTTTAAATAAATGGCGTCATCATCTGTAATTTAGGAGCTGTTCGTTTTTTATTTTTAAGTGGTTTTAGTTTTTAGTTTTTTTAACATAAAAATCGAAAAAAATTATAAAAATCGAAAAAATACTAATATAATATAAAATTTAAGACAGATAATACAAAAATTCATATAAATACACAAAATTTAATATAAAAATATAACAACTATAATAAAAAATTACGATTAAAAACTGAATCAAATGACTTAATTTGTTCTCCGTTGGATTATGATTTTTGTTTATATTTTGTTTATTATTTTTATATAAAAAATGAAAATAAAAAATTGAATTCGTGGCTATATTTATTTGGGCTTTAATTTTTTGTTTTTATTTTTTATTTTTTAAAATATAAAAATAAAAAAAGAAAACACACTAATTAAACACAAAAATTGAAAAAAAAATAACAACTAATACAAAAATACAATAATCATAATAAAAATTATAACTTACAACCCAACTAAACATCTCTAAAATAATTACCGAGAGTTTGAAGCAAAACGATGTCAGTATTTGAGTTTTTAGGTCATTAGGTGTATATAGTAATTTTGTTATTTAAGATTCAATATTATTGCATCGCATCAATTTATATCCAAAATATTTTTTTGAAAATTATAACCTAAATATTTGAATGTGAAAAACCTGCAATTATAAGTTAAAATGCAATATCATCAGAACATGGTATTAACTAATTCATCAATACTTCCTCTACATAAAACAACTTAGTTCAGGAGTAATTTTAATCCTTTTTTCTTTGGTTCCCAAGTTGGTTTAATGTTTCTTAATAAGAATAAATTTGATAATTAAATCAATTGCATTACGTGAGACGATTTTGTTGATTATTGAGGAGCAGAGATCCCAAGGTTAGTGCCATTGAGCATCCTCTGTAATAAGTCTAATTGAATGAACTATTTTCTTATATGAAATTATAGTTCAAATTCTCTTTAAGAACAAAAAATAATCGTTTTTTTTTATCCTTTAAATTCGATATGTTCCCCCAAATATCACGTTAATACTTCCTTAAAATAATCATTATTGAAATGTATAACATGTTTGTATAAAATTTATTTAAAATTATTATTTATTTGGTTATTGATAATTAAATAATATACATCATTTTAAAGATTTTTTCAATAATTAGATTATGAATTTGAATAGTTGTTAAATAAAAGTTGAACAATATTTTATCTTTTGGATGACCTCGTTATGGTCATAACTTTGAAAATTTTAAAAGTTGATTAAAAAATCTAACTAATTATTAAATTGTAAATATAATTTAAATTACAATATATTGTTGTAAGAATTATTTTTTTTGTAATTATACCTAAAATGTTATTGATTATTCTTGAACTCTATTGAGATTTTATTATCAGTGAATTATAACATAATAAATAGTAAAATAATTTTTTGATAATCATTAATTTTATTAAAAGATTAAGTCACTAAAATAGTGACTTAAGATAAGGAGAAACTCCTATACTCGAGATGTTATCGCCATAAACTAGATTACAACACTGAATAAGGAGAAAGCCCCGTTAAACTTACATCAATATCGTAACAGAATCTGTGAATATTTATAAACCTTGTTATCATCAAAATGAATTTTTCAATCTTGACATTTCATCTTTAAAAAAAAATTTGAATAAAGTATTTATATAAAATATTATGTACATAAGATTGCTTTCTTGTAAAATATCGCTTATTCGGTACTGTTCACAGCTTCCAAATAATGAATTGTGACAGTACCTCCCAAAATTTTCTTTTTACATGTCTTTGAAATATATTTTTTCACTCCACAAAAGATTAATTAACTAAGTTAAGTAAGACTCAAACAAACCCAAATATTATTTTCAAAATTTTAATCTATATAATCCATGCAAATTTACAATTTAGATTTTCCAATGCACCAGTCTTTGCAAGGTTCAATTATGTCCACCATTAGCATTGGTCATACATTCTGCGCCCAATGCATTCTAAACACTTTCCAAAAAAAAAAAAAATTCACTGGTTTTTTGGGATGTATCAAAAAAGAGTAGTGGGAAAACAAAGAAAAAAAAAGGAGCCTCTGAAACTATTCGTGGAATCTTGTATTGATCCCAACATACAAGCGATATCCGTATCTCAGTATACATAAACAAAAATTGACATGTATCACATCTTTTAATTTTCACAGATTTTTAATGTTACAAGTGAATTTGATATTTTCGACCAAAACCTATACGAAATATTAACAAGTTCTTATTTGAGTACAAACCTTACTAAATCCAGAAATAACGTGACAAATAAATACGAACTGAGGTTTGTCTGATCTTTGATCACGACTATGATTGGAACTGATAATTGAATGCATGCCTCTTTTTTCAACCACACAATTTTATACGCATCTCAGTACACTTCTTTGAACGACTTTATGCCTTCAATTACACGATTAAATTCATTTTAGGTCAATTTAGAGTCTTAGACACATCTCTAAGTTCGTTTTAATTTTATACAGATCAACTAAAACACTGTCCAATGTCCTCGATTTGAGTCAAAACTACTTTCAATTTAAGATACTTAATAATTGCAAATAGATCTCCACGTAACCCTTTATGTAAGATAGCAGAAACGTTAAGCTTTGACCGTCCAACTAGCATCTCCGTCTTTTCGTCGTCGATTTTGCAGTGCACTGATGGACCCTTTTCCATTCTTCTTGGTGAGAAGAATTTGCTTAATTAGGGTTTGGTTATGGAACATGGAAAGAGAGGAGTATTCTGGTTTAGGTAGGGTTAGGAAGAGATGAGGATCACAGCTAGGGTTTGGCGCTCTCTTTGGGGAGAGAGATGGAAAGCTGGGGAAAGCTGAACGAAGAATGTGGGAAGCGAGGAAGGACTCGGATTCCGTCACAGCTGCGTAAGAATAAAAGCTAAAGCTAATGGAAAGTTGGGAGAAGAAAACGTCACTGATTAGAGAGAGAGAGACAGAAATGGCCGATGAAGGGTAAGAGTAGTAGTAGTAGTAGTCGTAGTGGAGAAGGACAGCCAGAGCTTCGTAGGCCCATTTCTAAAGCCATAATAAGCTTTTCTGATTCACTTTACGTCTTTTCCTACACAGTTGCATGGTAAAACGTAAAGGGTTTCTTTCTTTCTTTCTTTTTTTTTTTTTTTGCCCTTTTTCATTTCAAAATACCTTGCATTGAAGTTACTAGTAAATTGACCTCATATTTCGACAAAAGGCACTTTCACTGCCAAAGAAGATTAAAATAAATAAATAAATAAATAAATCACTTCCCACCTGCCAATTCCCACTTAATCAGTTTCATTGATTAACACTAACCACTACATTACATCATTCTCTTGGAGGTGTTTAATTAATATTTAATACTTGTTTGTTATTGAGGTCTTCGAAAAGCTAATCCACTTTTGATGTTCCAAAGCATATTCTGTACTTGGATAAAGTGGTTTGAAGCCAACATCTATCATGAGCACTGGTTACCGAGTCCAACCTCCTTTTTCTTGTGTTTTCAACATAAATAACTTAGAGAGTATAATCCAATCCAACTTAGCCCTATGTTTTAACCCTTTTTTCTTGTCTTTTTCTGTTTAGTTTGCAAGAATTCGATGCCCGTTTCCTTTTATAATGAAGAAGGCGGAACTCACTTTACTAGTAATTTATACTGAAACGCATTTCGTGCAAGCAATCCGGAATATATCTTATTATGTCCCACACAAGGCATGCAAAGATATCGGCTACCCCAAATCCGAAATCCATTTGCTTTTGTTAAAAGAATACCAACAAATGCCTTTAGTCCACTAGTGAGCATTTCAGCTACATTAATATTGATGCTTTCCACTTAGGCAATGATTTGCTCTACAATCTACACGTAGCTTTCCTAACTTTCTTCGTTTTTTTTTTTTTTTCATTCTGTTCTTATCTCTTTTCCATCTGCGAACTGTAAATTGGTTAATTTCTGTTTTTGAACTTACTGCAGATCAATTCGCAAATTAAGGGCTTGTTGAGTTGTATTTTTATTTTCATTTTTTTAAATATAAAAATTTTAAAAATTATATTAATACAATACAAAAATTAAAAAAATATACAAACTAATATAAAAATATAAAAATCATAATAAAAATCACAATTTATAACCTAATTAAACATACCTAAGGAATTAATTAGAATAGGCTTTGAAGCGATCTCCTTTACAATCCAGGCATGAGGGAAGTTGATAGCTGCGTCATCGCATGTTGAAGCGATTAAATTAGAATTTGAGAAATATCTAATCTGATTTTGAAAAGGTTATAGTTTATATTTAATTTAAAAGATTTATTCATGAATTATTTTTTTTAATCAAGCATTTATTGAATTTAATTTTTGGATATCCCTTAAAAGTGAATCTAATATATGATTAAATATTTGTTAACTAAACTTATAATTTATTATATGATATTTTTTTAATAAAATATTGATATATTAATTAATTATTTTAAAGAAAATTTAATTTTGACCTAATTTAGACTAATTTTAAAAAACTGGTTACTAAATTAAAAATTTTTTAAAAGTTAGATACTCAAGTCAAAAATTCTAAAATATTAGTCACTAGATTGAAATTTTTTTAAAATTAATTAGTAGTAAAATTGTATACATGGACCTCCATATATGCACTTTTATCATATAAATACCTACATATCAAGTTTTGTTAACTGTATTAGTAAAAAATTAATGAAGTCTGTTTTTTTTAATTAAGTTGAACAAATTTTAAAATGTTGACCACTAACTAAAAAACTTTTAAAAGTTGGATATTAAAAGGAAAAAATCTCAAAAAGTTGGTGATGAAAAAGTTTGTTAATCCCTTCCTAATATTGCTTACATGGCTATCCATGTGGTTCAAATTTTATCGTGGGAATTTAATTGGTTCGTATTATTTTTAATTTTATTTAGACTTCAATTTATTAACAAGCTTATTTAGAATATATCATTTTAATTTGAATTTTTAGTCAAATACTGACGTGCCTGACTAAATTGAATTTTCTGATATTTTACTAGCATTCACACTAAATCAACAACTTTAAATAGATAAATACTTCAGTTGAAACGAATAAAAAAATAGAATAAGAATAGAAAATATTTTATGACTTTTAGATTCTTTAATTATATACATTTTTAGCCAATTTTTAGAATTCTTAAAATAACTAATATCAAACGAAAGGTTTATAAAATACATAAGTATCTTTCTTTAAAAATTCTCATACCTATGTCAGGCAAAATACATTTTATAAAATTTAATTTCTTATATACTGTGTTTAATTTATTTTCATTTTTAACATTTCAATCTTATAAAATTTTAATTAATAATATACAAAATTTTGTAAAATTATCTAAAATTGAAAATTTGCAACCTTATATTTTATATTGAAAGAGTTTATCTATAAAAGGAATTTAAAATATATGTTTTAATCAATTCCACATAAGTTTTATAATAAATATTAGGTTATATTACTTTCTAGAAAAATATTAAGTTATATGTTCTAAAGGTTATTTCAAATATAAGAATAAACATAACATTCCAAAATTTGTTGAATAAAAATAATTTCATGATAAATATTTTAAATTCTTAAATGTTGTTCCTATACGACACTTAATAAGAAGTCGGTTAATTAAGGGACATTAAAAATTTTTAAGTCTTTTATACATAATTAAAGATTGTCTTCATAAAACAATGTATTACAGAAGCTAAATAATATAATGAACAATATAATAATATGATTGGATTATAAATAATTAATAATAATATATTATATAATAATATAATAATATAAACTTAAAAAAATTAAAATAGATAAAAGAAAGAGGGAGTAAATTGGTTTATAGTTGTTCGGTGATAAATCCTACACTTACAGTAACTCCTTCACTATCAATCACAATGTTACTATCACTTTCGTTTTTTTACAGGCTCTAAAGTAACCCTTCAATCATTCAATCTCTTTTCACTGGTTTTTGAGTACCCCTTACAACAACTTACTTTTTCACGTATATGTGTATAACCTTTACAATATTTTTATCTCTCAACTTAATACTCATAAAATGCACTTCAAAATCTTTCATCTTGATTAACTTAAGTGTTTAAAGGGGTTCAACACTACACTAAATAATGTATATATAAAACACTTCCACAATACACATTAAAATCAATAAAAAACATATCCAAATGCTTTCATAACTCAATATGACACTTTTCAACACTTTTTCACACATTTGATATATAACATACTCAACATATTTATTTATAAGTAAAAACTGATCTACAAGCCATTTATATCGGTTGAGTACTATTAAAAATCATTTATTTTATTGGGTTAAATTTATCTAGATTCCTTATAGTTTGATAAAATATCAATTAGATCCTTATAGTTTTAAAGCTATTAAATAGTTCCCTCAAGT
>JAOXYD010000002.1:11348065-11358697 GCA_028565735.1 Pinacopodium congolense
TTATGATTGTTTGCATGAATATTAGTGAATGTACCATATAATAATAACTAATTTAAGAAATGAAATGAATGTTTATAAAAAAAGAAAAAGCATCTTTTAATGGAAGGCAGCATAATTGGGTGGGTATGCAGTGCGATGGGCAAGTGGGTGGGGTGGGTCAAGCTGAAGCATGCTTTTGCATAATTTAATCGCAGCATCCATGATCGCCCACCATAATTCCATGTGATGGCTGCAACCAATCGCCCAGGCATAGGAACCCAGCACTCTGGCGCTCAATCTGACGACCAGGGTTCTAATAGCCTTACTGCTACTACTACTACTCATTCCCACTCTCGCAGCCTCCCTGCTGTTGCAGCTTTCCGATTGCTTTCGGAGTCATTGGTCCAAATGGAGTTGACTGAGATGGAGATAATCAAAGCAAGAGAGGCCTCGCGTTGGGAGGCCCAGAAGCAGATCATGGAAACGGAGACCGAATTGAATCAGATGATGTTGCAGACTCAACTGCTTGTTGCTGAGAGAGTAGTGAGTCGAAAGACAAAACGAGTTGATGATGATGATGATGGTGGTGATGCAAGGTAACCAATAGACATCATAAGAGTAATAGTAACACTGAATAGCTTGCTAATTATCATCATTATTATTTATGGAATTGTAGGAAAGAAGCTTTGCTATTGAGTCTGCTGCAGTGCAGCTTCATCTTCTGAAGCCTGCTCCGATTACTACTCAACACCTTGACAAGAAATTATTATTCGTCAATAACCGGAACCATTGCCTGGTTTTCCGTCTTGTATTTTATAGTGACGTTGAAAGTTGTTGTCGTTGATGTTCTCAATTCCAGATGATGAAAGAACAGAAAGAGGAAAATTGAAGTAAACAGATTTGAACCAACATCATTCTCATGTACATTCATAGAATTTTACCCAAGTGTTTGTGTTTGATAATGAAAACCTGGGCTGCCTATCCATATTTCGACTGTAAATAACCTGCATATCATCAATCCCCCTAACCATAACTATATCCTATCACACTTGCTGTATCTTTGTTAGAGCTGCTCTTTCTTAGCTCTGCCACACTCGACAAGGCCTTTCGCCGGGTTGTAGCGCTACGAAGATACTCTGAAAAAGGTGGAAGACAACCTTGTCCTCCATCTTTAGCTGCTTGTCCTCGAATTATCTGTTAGGAAAAGAACCTGTGTACAAGGCCATCGAATTTTGAAAAAAAAAAAAATTCAAAGAACAGTGGGAAGAAATACCTTTGATGCCCATGAGCGTTCTGCTTGTTCACAAACATCCCTAATATCTCTCCCAGACATACTGAAAGCAGCCAAAAATAATGCATAAGCAAGAAAAATTGTTGACAGTAGTTATGTTTCTTAAGTGATGGTAAACAGGCAATTTAGTTGCTAGACGAAACGTGTGGGTTCATGGTATTTGCTTTGTTCTGAGAAACAAAAATCCAATATTGAATTAACTGACCAAAGAAAAGATTCCTCCACATGAACAAACTGATGGCTCTTCTAAGCTAGAAAACAAGTGATTAAGCAGGAGCAATAGCAATTTGATCATCAGCACCCCACTATGCCTAGTTAGACGGAATACATGCCCATGGAAGTTTATTTCAGATATATTCAGAACCATCTAAACATCACGGAACTAGCATTTAATAAATGTAACCACAATTTATCCCAAGAGACAAAATGTGACATACTCCTCTGAGATCTTTGCAAATTCCTCTAATTCTGGTTCTGTTAGGTGCTTTGCATAGTAGGCAGCTATTTTCTGGCGGCTTTGCTCATTAGGTAGATCAAAAGTTATTATCGAATCAAATCGGCTGACAACACACAGAAAACATGACTTATATGTCATTCCAACGTGATCAAGAAAACATGTATTATATGTAATTCTAACTTGATCAAGAAAACATGAATTATATGTCATTCTATCACGATAAGCATCAGATCATCAATAAGATAACTGCATCGGCACACCTGATCATAGCTGGATCAAGATCTTGTTTCCTATTTGTCGCTGCAATGATGACAACCTCCTTATCCTGATCAAATCCATCAATCTGCCAAGAAAAAAAAAAAGCAAAAGAGCTACAATTTACCAAGTGCATTGTGATCGAAGTTCAATTGCCGAAAAGATTCACAATCATAAGCTCCTGCAATAAATGCATCAGAAAAGCCAGTTTGTGAAGCAAAGTATCCAGCCAACTCTTTCACTGCTGTTTAGAAGCGACATTTATTGCATGGTTAAAGAATGAAGCTTTGCATGCTGGAAATAAGTAAGAAATCATGCAGCTCCATGCTTTTGGAACAGGAATGCGCTCTTGCAATGTAGTAACTGGACATGCTGGTAATTTAGGTTCAGAAATATCTACATGACAAAGTATCAAAGAATGGAGCCAGGGAATGCTATATGTATACTTATTTTGACCCATAAATTCTAGGAAGAGCTTAGCAATAGGATAAGATCCACGGCGTCAAGGTACAAACAGAAAAAATAAATCAGAATATGATTTCCAAGAAAAGGATCATATTTCATAGCATAATGCTATTAGCTGCCAAAAATCACCTGTCGCAATAAAAGTGACAAAATTCTTCTAGAGGCTTCATGTGTATTATCTTGACGTACAACAGCTAAAGAATCAATCTGTTATGATCTCAAAGAAATAGTCATAAACAAAAGATAAAAGTAGTAGCATGCATTTAACATGAAACAGGGGCATAAGTAAATTTGTTACCTCATCAAGAAATATGATAGCACCACTAGGGAGTTCATTTGCGAGGGAAAAAATTTTACCAAACAAGCGTTCACTTTCCCCATAGTACTTTGACATGATAACTTCCAATGGAACATACAGAAATGGCAAACCCTGCCAAGGCATGCACATAATTGGAGATATGAAAAATTAAGGCATCCAAAATATGAAAAGAAATCCATGCGCTTAGAATTTAGCTCATGTCTCATTTGGAATGAATCAAGTTTCAATTTGTTAAAACTTAAAATGCTTCAACAAACATGAAACACCAAGAAAAGAAAGCATTAGGCATTACGAAATACACTCTAAAGCTTATATGAGGAAGGAGTTTTAGTTTAAGCACCAACATTTTGGTACGTTATATTCATTCACCTAAAGGAAGAAAAGGATTGGAATACAAATCCAAGGACATAATGTCGGAAATTGATGGCACCCAATGGGAAGCACCTCAATGTCAAAAGTCCATTATGTTCTTTTCTTTCCTAATTAAAAAATTGGTTTGTATTGAAAGAGATAATCAAAAGTATATTTACACCGATTCAAATATAGACATGAATCTAAATAAACTGCAAATAAATTATTATAAGCAGTACAGTCTGCATTAAGAAAACAAACTGCGATGTCAGAGGCATACTGCTTGAGTAGCAATAAACCGTGCAGAAGATGTTTTCCCTGTACCTGAATCAAATATAAATAGGAGTGAACTGGCAAATCCATCAGAGACATAAAAAGTTTCGAGCTACTGATAAAGCCAGAGAGACTGACAATATAATGGAAATGCTAACATATACATTCAAGAAAACCCCTTTGTTGAAGGCTTATAACAACAAATACTTGTACTTCCCAAATTATGGAGAACACCACATGTATCAATGTCAACAAGCCACTGTTAAAGAAGTATAGAGACATAAGGAAATAAAGGTGTAATTTAGTTGAACTAAAATTTACTAAATAAAACCTTTAAAATGGTTGATCTTTATTTTTAATGCCTCCATAAAAATGTGGCAAAATGGTGTAAAAGGCAGGTTTCAAGTTTCTTGATGTTTATCTACTAGAATAAGACAACCTGGTGGTCCTTCGAAAAGTACAGCTCGAGGTCTATTTGGCTCAAATTTATGACGAGTCCCACGAGCAATATCATCATATATTTCTGGACTATGAAGAGCCAGCAAAATTGTATCTTCTATCTCTCTGCAAGTAATAGAACTGAATCATCCACAAGCACTTTCCAATATGAAGTGTGGTCTTTAAACATACAATGAGAGAATAAAAATAACAGAAATGGAGGAGTATCCTGCATAAACTAAGTCAACAAACATATATGAAATGTTCAATCAATCAAACAAGCTTCACTAAACTTTTAGGTTCAAAACTAGACTACTTGTTTTCATGTTTTTAGCCAATAACAACAAATACCTACATACTTGCTGCAAGCACAGCAACAAATACAAGATAAAAAACCAAACATATCCACGACACAAGAAATTAAAATGCATGCTTGCTTACCGTTTTTGTTGTTCATATCCAATGATATTGTCCCATGAAATCTCACCATTTGAAATATCTGATTCGGTTTGTTCAAGTCCGTAAACTCTCACTCCCATGGATTCTAAACTGGCAGCTGTCTTTTCTATTGAGGAATTACTTACAGTGCCTTCACCAGGACTTCTATCCAAGGACTTTCGTTTCCGGCCAGTTAATTGAAAAAGAGACACTAAAGCATCAAGCTCTGAGGTGCTAAAGCTCCCAGACTTTATAAACTCAATTTCCTGTGACATTAACTTCAATCACTCAAAAAGGCTTGTCCATTACTTGACATCTGAGAGAATCTTCTAATGCTATAAATGAGCAAGTAGTTTTTGCTGGTAAACTTACTGGTTTATCTGTGCTAAGGAGTGAACAAAACATAAGGATGCTAAGATCTCCCTCAGTTGAATTAATACTTCTTGTAGGGTCCTTGTCTGTGACTCTTTCATTCTCTTTTCTTGGAGGATTAAGCATCAACTGCCAAGCAACTGCACTGGACATGCCCAAAAGAAACAGAGATAGAGGGTTAGCATGATTCGATAGCCAAAGATCACTTAAAAGTAGATAGATAGAAGCTAGACTTCAGGGACAGTGAAAGATAATTGAACAGCCATTCATCCAACCTGTCCCAAGCACGTAACAGTATTTCTGTTCCACCATTATGCTCATCAACCTTCAACCCAAGATTTGAAACAAGGTTTGCAATCAACTGTGGAATATCACTCTCTGGAGGTACTTGAAACTTGATTGTAATCTATCAAGCAAACTATATCATCATCAGAAATATTTTAGCTGCACCTTTCATTACGGAGGAGACATAAATACACCTTTCTTGAGTAAGAATAGTTCATGACCACATAATCAACCAGAAAATTGATCTAACAAAAGTACAGATGCAGATTGTTAGTAAAAAGAAATTATGAACGAGATATTAAATGAGTTAATTAGCTTATTTTGCTTTAAGACTTGTGAATTTATCTTCTCATTAAGTTTTCAGATTACTTTTTCTGCTAGGGTTTCTGTCTTAGAAACATATTCAACTATAGCCAAATTTATTTTTAACTTTGTGTAAATAGAGACTCCTATTTCCGATCTCTCTTTTCAGCTCTCCTTCCTGACTCCCCTTTCAATTTTTTTTTCTAAACCCTTCTCTTTTTTTCCCTCAAAATTTTATTTTCTCTCCATTGGTACACTTCTCCTCTAGTTGTCTGTATTGTGTTTGCTCTAAGTTTCCCATTCCACATCAATTATTAAATCCAGTGGTTCTCTTCAATTGTAAGAGATAATCTTTCTAAAGCTTGACCTTCAGTCTCACCTTAAGAGCATTAAAATAAAATTGAATAAATCTACAACACAGAAATTATGGACACAAAAGGCGAAAGATGTATCGTTAGAAATCTAAACAAAAATAAATACAAGCTACACTACAAAACCCTAGGTAATGGAAAAATAGGAAATGCTTTATCATTTGCCTGAGAAAGCCTTAGCTTTAATAAAAAAAACATGTAAAAGATGTTTCTGAAAACCATGGTCTTGTGGAAGCGATTTTCCACAAGCATTGTGAACAAAACAAGATTATACTTTCAATGATAGAAGAAATTTTCATATTTCTTCTATCACCATTACCAGCTCTATACATCACTACTGTTTATATACAGAAAATAACGAAAAATAACTGTCTCTGTTCTACTGATAAATACAGGCCTAATAGTTACGAACAACTGAGCTGACTAAAACGCAACCAATAATACTAAAAACGACACAACTAATAATATGTATAACGTACACATTGATATGGTGACAAAAAACTGACAAATAGGATTCATTATTCATTGTGTGAGCACAATTTTAGACATCCAAAAAACTGTTTCAAAAGCAACCCAAAACCGGCACTATAGCCTTAAGTCTAGCTTTTTCTGTGAAGGGTAATTTCATGGGTCTAATATGACAACACACCTGGGAAATTCCAACAGCCCACTTAAGGCCTTCCATAACAATTCATTCAATCATCTCGTTTCATTATCCAAGTGATATGTCACACAGCAATATATTGTATGGCATGTGAAACAGTACTCAAAAGTATTGAGCAGAGGACAGTAGTCAACATACTGATATAGACAGGAACTTACACCCTGAGTTCGAATAACCATGAAAATAACTTATGATTAATTCCAGTATTGCTGAACAAAAATTCATTAGAAATGGTAATAGGAATGCAAGAGTATAGAAGGAATAATTAATGGCTCACAAAAAAGAACCAGAAATTACGATAGCTCTAAAAAGCACACGACACAGCATTTACCAGAGGAAAGCAAATAGCATATTGATACGGACTGCAGCTTCCAATATAATTTAGAGTAACCATAGAAATAAGCACACAAACCTTTTGGCCCTTAACAGCAACACTATATCGAGGATAAGAACCATATTTCATTCCTTTATTTCTGAGCAACTCTTCAATTCGCTGCCGTTCTCTCTTGATAATCTCCTCCATGTCAGTAAAGTTTGAAGCAGATTCCGATGGCAGATGAGGTTTCACAGCAGCCTTAAGAAATCAAAAGTTCCATACATACAATATTTAAAATGTTGTTAAAGAAAATACGATATTTAAAATATTGTTAAAGAAGACCTAGGTAAAGTATACAAAGATAAATAATAATTTATAAAAATTAAGAACTTATATATATCCATATATATATCTATAAAAGTCCAATCCATAGGGACTCAATGCAGTTAACCCTTTTCCTGTTCATAGATTCTTTCTATAACAATACCGCAAGTTCTCATTCATCCATTCAAAAGACAGTTGACTAAAGTTAAATTTTGTTTTGGTCATACGGTGCATATCTGCTCCTAGGCTGGTGAAATTGCCCCAGCTCAACGGAATCAAAACTGACGTCGGAGCTGCTGAGTATGTTCTCCCTTCATTACATACTTGCAACTAAAGTATAGGTAATAAGTGACCTGAACAATGAAAATATTCTTCACATAAACAAAGAAATAACCTTCAATTTAAGAGCTAGGCAACCATCACAGGCTGTAGAAGTTGAGTTCCCTCGGTGCATCTAAATATACACAATCAAAAAACACCAGATTAAAACCAATTGAATTGAAAGACTTAAGTTCCCTCACTGTATTTAGATATACACAATCAAAAAACATCAAATTAAAACCAATTGAATTTAAAGGCTCTCTTCTGCCCTTTAGTTGTGAAAGGGACTCATCGTTTATCAAGAAACAAGAAATCTCTTAACTGCCCTCCTGCGCCACAAAGATGAAAGAAACCAAATAAAGAAATTGGATCTTATTGAGGCTGAATGCAGATGCTACGCTTATGTATCTTCAACTTGCGAGTGGAACACAAAGCTTGGGAATGTAGTGGTTATGTCCCTGCCCATAAAAAAAAAAAATTGAATCATTTAAGTTTTAGCCTCTAAATTGACACCTGGGTCACCAGTGAAAAAGCCAAACTAGAATTGCTTGTCTATCAACTCAGTCAGAAATTCGCATAATTTACCACATATCTCTAAATCCAAAATTAACTACCCAACATTTTCAGAACTTACTTGAGATACTGAAGGGTCATATTCTTAAGTAAAGATGGATGACGCAAAACAAGGCTTCTCCATTCTTCTTTGTCAATTTTCCCATCATGCTTTGTATCAGCATCCTCAAATGTCTAATACATCATTTCAAATTTCAGAAACTTCTCACAGAAAAATCAACTAGCTAATGCAAAGTAGATAACAGAAGAGATATGAAACTTAAATTCAGCGTGAGGAAGCACCTTGTCAATTATATTTTCTATGACATCATCTGTAAGGTTCATACCAGATTCTGCAAGGGTGGCCACTACCATTTGTTTTACCTATTTATCACAACTTAGATAAACATCTTTATAGTCTACAAATGAACCACAGGAATTCAAGAACCAGCTGAAGCATCTAAGAAGATATCCCAAATACTAAAACTCACCTCCTGTCTCTCAATGAATCCTTGCTGCTTCAGATCATACAGTTGAAAAGAAACTGCAACAAATATCATAGGATTTATATATCTGGGACAATTGGCAGTGATGCTTGAAAATTAGATGGAAATTATAGATCAAATGGCCATTAAACAAATTCATGCAAAGTGAAGATAAGAATTATCTGGTATATACAAGCTATCTTATCATCAATTGGAGCATTGGGATGAAACACCGAGAGAGCACGCGCAAACTCTTCAAAACCTAGAATCCCATTGTGTTTTGTATCAAATAAGTCAAAAACCTAGAATCAACAAGCAGAACAGTCAAAGAATGATAAAAGTAATGCAAAAAAGAATAATCTGCTACAACTAAATAGCTAAATTTGAATAAAGATCTAGATGTACCCTATCGGCAAACAAGCTCTCTTTTTTGTTTGTCTTGAACAATGCCAACTGAAACTCTTCCTGCATTCAGAGTGTTGAAGAAACATGGCACATAATTTGCTCAATTATCACAACAAAGTACAGTAAATGCAGTGGGAAGAGATCTAAATGATTCATTAAATGGTACAAGGGCCACTACATGTACTGAATCCATGCAAGTAGAACAAGTTTATACATAAAAGATAGTACTTGTGGGCATGCTCTAAGTTACACAGACCTTATTGATAAGACCATCATCAATCACGGCACTGCTGATCTTCTTAAAGAGCTCATACAGGGCCTCTATTTCACTTACGGTGACTGCAGAGAAAGAAGATGATTACCTCCAGGGAAATCACTATGATGACCAAATGAACTGTATGCAGAAGATGTGCATTTATTGCAACATTAAGAATTAGATCCTTGACGACTCTACATAAAAAGTACAGATAGTGGTGCCAGTGGATATTATCTAAAACATTTTTCAAAAAAATTATGGCAGCTGCAACATTTCCCCGATGACAAGTGACATTCAGCATGCATAAATGCTTGGCAACTACCTATTTGCCAAAGTTACTAGGTGACATAGGAACCTATTACATGAAAGTATAAATGACGTTGAAGACAGGACTTAAGTCACATACAAACTGTTTCCCTAGCAAGACGTTCAGGATCTTCAAGGCCTCTAGACTGTTTGTATACATCAATACCACAACACTGTAAAATGGAACTAATGAATCCTTCTATGCACTGCAACATGATATGTTATGAGCATTAGAACTCTCCATGCCTGCAAAGCAGAGATAAGAGTCAGCAATCCTTTTCGTAAATATGAAGGGAGACATCAGCCTCTATTTGAGTTCAGTATATCAACCTTTTAACCATTTGCTGCTTCTGCAGAACAAAGCCCCACAATACTGTTCCACCAAGACAGAACTGATTTGATTGTGACTTCAGAAATACATGACTCTAAAGTCAACCTTTGAGCTATGAAACTTCTTTCTTATACAAGATTATAAACAGAGACGTGAACAAGAGAGAAGCAAAGAAATTGACAATTCAAGAGACATATCAAGTCCTTTTTGGCACAATATTTATACATGAGATGTCACAATACATCTAAAAAACAGCATACCAGAGATTAAGATCAACAAGCAAAGGTAAGCATGCACATAGAAGCCCATTAACAGTCTATGCAAGCAAAGGCATAAAGTAGTAGAATTGAGCAAGTACATAAAACAGAAACTCCAAATGATTCCTGAGCTTATTAGATTTTGACAACCGATTGTCATGGGAAAGCAGGTCACTTTAACTGGTAGAACAAGAGAGTAGTGAAGAGGAGGGATGCTCTCGCACTCAAAAGTATATACCGCATCTCAGCTTGACCACTACTCAAATACCACCATACAGAATCAAGATAAGGACTACATGGCAGCAGACCAGTCAAAGTAAGGGCTCAAATGACTAGCTAGAAATTCCTCTTGCTGCCATTCAGCCAAAGGATCACTAGCACTGAAGCGATCAATATAGGTCCTCACGACTGTATCCTTTGCTATTTTGAAAAGCTTTCAGAATCTTTTATTATTTATGCACTTCATTTCCTGATCCAAGTTGCAGTCAGATTGGGTCCATGTGGCTCGTTTCTATTTCATTTCCCATTCCGCTACTCTAATGAACTAACTACAGATAGCCTGACCGCAAATTTAACAATTAAAGGATTCTGAGCACAATAATTAGTTTAATATTCTAAGCACTGACGTTGAGAAATCCATAGACCTCCAAACTACAACTAGAACAAAAACAACTTCAAAAGAACATTTATCGACAAAAGAGTTATTCTACCAATAAATTTCGGTGATCATTAGGCCTTTGCTATCCTTTGCTATTTTGAAAAGCTTTCAGAATCTTTTATTATTTATGCACTTCATTTCCTGATCCAAGTTGCAGTCA
>JAOXYD010000002.1:11408298-11419719 GCA_028565735.1 Pinacopodium congolense
AAAATTTTGTATTTTGACATTTTTAAGTTTAAAGTTAAGTTAAAAACTATACAATATAATACATTTATAGACTTTTTTTACAAATTTTAAAAAATTAAAAAATTAATTTATAATTTTAAAAAATTATCCGAAACGGTACCGGTATTGGCCGGTATCGATATAGTATTATTTTAAGGACAAATTCGATACTGGTATTAATACGGTATTCAAAACCTTGCTCATTACACTTGGAATACAGTGCAAAAGTAGTGACATAATAGGGTCTTACTTAGACCTTTTATGAAATGCTGAGATTCAAATCGTACCATTGGCCAATGTCTAAAGGCATCATTTTTTAAACTATGTTAATGTTTGGTATATCTAGATTGCCCAGCAATAATACCGAATAGGTTAAGTTGACAATCTCGTTATTAAGAACTCATAAAAAACTAGGTCCATTAAATTTAAAGGCGCTACTAGTACTAATTTGCAAAATGTTAAGGTGAAATGTGATATTACGAATAATGATATGGTCTTACTTAGACCTTTTTGGAAAACATTAGGATGTGAATAAGAAATTTGGCCTACCTTATATATATATGCTTTAATTTCCATTTTATAATTAAAATGCATTTCAATGTAGAATTGATACATCCATATCTTAATTATATGTAACTGTTGACATCTTTATGTGATTATTTATCTCTGAATGTTTCATAAGATTGTAAAATAAGGGAATATCAAACTATAATGGATTAGGAATTAGGAAACAAGAGTCAAAGTTCTCATTGTTTTAACTAAAGCCTATTACATAAATAGAAGAACCAAATCACATAAAAAGAAATAACAAAATCAAAATGTGAAGAATGTTATAAAAAAGACAAGGAAAGTCAATCATCATCAATGATGAACAAATCGAATGAACATGAAGCTTAAACAAGTAAATAACAACAAAGAAATTGAGTTCATTAAACAATTTATTGTAAAAACCATGTAGAGAGAGATGTTCTAACCTCTCTCTATTTTTATCCTTGTTGGTCCTCCTTCTTTGACCTTTGACCTACTGACTCCGTTCTTGTTTTGGTAGCCCACTGCCAACCCTCCTTTCTTGCCCTTCCTCCCTACTATTTCAGGTAATGACTCCTTCGTTTCTAGCTCCTATAGCCTCTCCCTCAGCTCCTTCCTAGCCTTTTCCCCTTCTTATTGCCCTTAACCCTGCCACTTGCCTTCTGGCTTCGATTGGCCTTTCTTCTTTTATTACCCTTGACCTTGTGTACTTCCTTTATTGCAAGCTTTGACGAATTGCTGAGTATGTTACAAACCACTAAATAATAAAATTTACCTAACTAACTTAACTAACTATGTAGCAAAGTAAGTCGGGGTCGATCCCACCGAGAATTGATTGTATTTGCCAATTATTCATAACGTTACGTCAAGGAAAATGAAAAGAAAAGAAAACCCCCTGGATGTGAAGAAATTAAAAGACAACTAACGAGGAAAAAAATAACACAATAAGATAAGAAACAAATAACAAATACAAAAAGTTTGGTAGAAGATATTATCTAGATTTTTGGATTATAATCTATCATCAAAGGTATAAATTATGTTATACCTAGGATGCTAGTCTATAAACATAAACAAGTTCTTATGTTCTAAGTTGTATTTTTATATAAGTTTTATACGATAGAAAACTAACCCTTCCACCCCATAAAATTTCAAAAGGATCTTAGCTCTAAAAATGGATATAATACATTACCAAAATCACTTGCATCAAATATGGTGTTCAACTATCTAAATAATTAATTATTTAATTATTTTTCAAAACTTATACATAAAAAAATATAATTATTTATTTTTCACATAAATCGCTTAAAATATGCAAATTAGACATTGTTAAGAACCAATATTTATAATTTTGCTTGCAATAAACTATTACAAGGGTATAACCAAGGTTATCCTTATCTAATCTCTATAAATCCAAATATTTGGGTCGAGTCCAATTTATCATTGTAATCTGTCTATAGAACTTAAACATTTATAAAATTCTATTAGACTAATTAGAAATTATCTACTAAATAAATAAACTCCATTGAATTACAATCCTTATTAACTAATTACCATTATATTATTATTAATCTTACTCTAAAATTTGTTAAAATACCTTTACTTATTAAATAAATTCCTACTTTACCCATAGTTCCTTTAGAAATACCTAAAATACCCAACTATTCTTCTTTTCCTTTCTTTATTTTCTTCTTTCCTTTCTTTATTCCTATTTCACCTTTAAATTTTTATAATTACTAAAATACCCTTATTCCTCTCAAATTTTGAAAATTACCCCTAACTTTTTTAGAAATTCCAATTATGTCCTAACTTCATCTTGTACCTTCTTCTTTCATTCTCAACTCATGCCTCTTGCTCTTGCTTCCCTCTCTCTCTCTCTCTCTCTCTCCCTCTCTCTCTTCTCTCTTCTCAATCTCTTGATCTTCTCCTTCTTTCTCTGACACTCCCTCTCTTCTCTTTCTTCTCTCATGCCTCTTTCTCTCTCATTTCTTTTTTTATAATTAATTTGCAACTTACTTCCCATATAAGATTTCATCCAAATTCCCTTAAAACATGTTTCAATAAGAAATCAAGCTTAGAACTAATTGAATATCATAAAATCAATTAATAGAATCATATGGACAAGTTCCTATTCACCCAACCAAAACTTCTTATTCCACTGTCTCTCTGAACCTTTAATAAAACTGACAAATTTTGGGATATAAGTTAATAGCTCAACTTAGCCAAGAATTGTTTAATCTAAAGTATATTCATATGGTTGAGATTTAGCTTAAGATCTTAAAAGAAGAAAGGGAGATAAACGAGAGAGACACAAAATTTGCTTTAAGTTTTACACGTTAAAAGGACATGTGGAGGCTAGGCAAACTTGGTCGCAAGGAATTCGTTCATTTTTTTTCATTTTTCATTTTTTTCATTTTTAAACACATTGGCAGTACATTGTATACAAGTTTTTTGACTTAAGCAACAAATTATAGCTTATGACATGGAGATTAATAAGATTCTTATTAGATGTGATAACAATAGTACCATATACCTAATAAAGGATCTAATTCAAGATTCTAGGACTAAGCACATAGAGATAAAATATCATTTTATTGGAGATCATATACAAAATGGAGATGATGAATTGGAATTTGTTAATACACATCACCAATTGAAGGATATATTTACTAAATTAATTAATGAAGATGAGTTTTGCATAATTTAGAAGAGAACTTGACATGATTAATAGTAGGTTACTTTGATAATTTTGTGAAATTCGTGTATGTTCATTAATGTCTGGGTGAAATATTTAATAACAATTAGTTTTATTAACAAGTGAAAAATTTATAATTCCTAATTCCATTTCTTTTCACTTTACAATAACTTCTCATATTTAATATGAAAACATGAATTTCTCTTTCCATTATACCTTTTTAGGTTGATATTTGATGTTTGCGCTCTTTATCTAATATGTATCTACAACCTTCCATAACACTTACGGTGTCACAAGATCCTTTATTTGCCATCGATCCCTATGTTGAAACCTAAAGTGAAATGCCTTACTTCCCATTGCTACCCTTTCTCCTCTTCATTTCTAAAAAGAATTAAAATCCATGGATTCTATCAACTTTAATGAGGGAGAGATTACACCTCCAAAGCTTGAAACTTGTAACCATTTTATCCAGTATTATACTATACTTATTTCTTACCATGTTCTTTTCCATTTTGTCTAGGCTTATAGTATAGAGACAACAAAGGAAAAGATACATAAGATATTCAAGCCAATAGTAGTGTAGTTAAAAATTTCATTCGATGTAGACAAGTTGGTTAGCATGTTGACACTTAATTTAGGATAATCTATTATTAATGATGGTTCTTCTTCACTTTCCTTAAAGTTTCTGGATAGTTCTTCTAGACAATATGCTTTCCATACAAATCCTACCTTTAAATAATCAAGCATGAACTATAATAGCAATCTAATTCATGTGTTTAAAGGCAAGTTCTTTGTAGTTATTGAAGAAGTAAATTTAGTAAGGAAACTTTTAGAGGGGGAGAAATGAAATTAAGAATTAGAGTTTCTTTTTATTAATTCCTAATTAGTTTTACTATTAGAATTATAAGGTTGATAATAAGGGCCATTGTTTCCAATTAGACTCTATACTAAAAATAGTGAGCCCTCATAAAATAAAATAAAAATAATTTAGGAATCCTTATCAACATATAATTAACAGAATCCCGACGAGCTAAGCCTTATGCTAGCTTAAGGTTAAATTTAAGTGGTTTTGAAAAACATTAGAATTCTTTTTGAACACTCCAAAATATTATGGCTTAACCTAAGCTTTGATGAAAATCTTAGAATTCAAATAATTCTTTTTCCCAAATACATGTCAGATCCTAACATTTTGAAATATTTAAAAATAACTCCAACCTTTTATGACTCATATAGTTAACCTAAAATTGATGCAAATTGTAATAGTGTAAGGATATCGTTAGTTTTTACTGATGTAGGCAATTTAATATTTGTAACAGGACCCATCATTACTAGATTAAAGCCCAACTAACAGTATTAGATCCCACCACTAGATATTAGGTTGACATCATTTGCTCTTCCTTAGGCTCTGTACAAGTAGCTTAAATATCTTGCATTACGAGAAATAAAACAAAGTTTGTTATCTGTATAATTTATGATAGAGACCTTGTTTATCACATTTATAGACCTATATGAGACAAACTTCTTTAGTAATTAGTCAATGCCTTTCGTCCTGATTCAATCCTTTTTACTTAATAAATCAATGTAATATTTTGGAAATCAAACACTAGTTAAGTGAACGAAAACTCATAATCTACCACCAAATTATATTATGCTTTCTTCATTAACTCATAAAGCTGATGACTCACTTTGTAAAGATGAACAAGCTTCTACGATCCAGTGACATGCAGAGATTTAAATTTAAAGGTTCGATTAGTTTAGCTTTTTGTTTTTATTTTTTTTCTATTTCTATTTTTGTTTTTTATCATCAATTTTTGTGTGTTTTTGAGTTTTGTGTTATTTTTTCAATTTTCGTGTTGTATTTGAATGTTACTTTTTTGTGTTTTTATATTGTTTTTTTAATTTTCATGTTTAGAAAAATATAAACAGAAATAGGAAAACCAAAACTGAAGACTAAAAACAAAAACAAACGTCCCCTAAAATTTTTAAATACAAGCTCATTAGTGGCGCATTGAATAGATGGTGAAGTGAAGAGAGGTTCTGTTAAGATAACCAAAGAATTTAAAGGACTAATGTGAAGTAGAAAACTAAAAGGATGACTCCATATATATTGTTAAAGATGAAGGTCTATCAAGTAATTGAGGATAATAGGTTGCCAAATAGAGAGAGAGGTGAGGTCGTTAGCAACAAAAGTAGGAGAAGGGTGGAGGAATTTTTAAGAGGAGAGAGGATCATGGAAGTAGTTAGGGTTAATGGTTAAAGGTGGGAAAAGGTTGGAGGAATTTTTAGGAGGGGAAAGGATGATAGAAGTAGTTGGGGTTGATGGTCGAAGGTGGGAGAGAGTGGAAGAATTTTCAAGAGGAGATAGGGTGATAGAAATAGTTGGGGTTGATGGTAGAGGGATCGTGTTGACTGTCATATCCTACCTTAGTAAGACCATTTTTGATTATGAAGGACAATGATGTTTATCAAAAGGAAGAGATGATAATATATGGTAGTAAAGTGAAAGAGAATGTGCGATCTATTATTATTGGTGTACATATTAAATAGGTTCTTAAAGAGTACATAGAGGTCAATTAGACATTGTCAAATGTGAGCGTACCATCGCGACTACATAATTTTTTATTTTGTGGTGAATCAATCAACCAACATGATATGGAAATTTTCATTTTTCTCATTTTTATTTTCATTTTACTTCCAAATAACTATTGGAAGTTAATTTTTATGGTTGACATTTGGATCTACAAACAAGGAAGGAAATATGACAATTAAGTGGTGGTAGGTAGTAATGGGACTTATCATTGTCTGTTGGATTCCAAATTAGTAGTGATGAGTGTCATTTCAAATATAAAATTATGCATATTATCAAAAAATTGATAAAATAATGATAAACTTAAGGATTCTATCAGTTTAAAATTGAATTAAAGTGACTGGGAGTCCTCATTTAATAACCCATTTAGTCTTCATTTGAGCCCCATACGAATTTCGTGTGGATCCACACCTTCAAGAGACAAACGGTAAATTTTCCCTCTTCAACTTTAAAATTTACAATCTAAATCTTAAATTTTGAAATCCTATATTTTAAATTCTAAAACCCTAAAACTTAAATTCTAAAACACTAAATTATAAACTCTAAAACCTTAAATAAACTCTAAATTCTAAAATCGTAAATTGTAAACTTTGAAATATAAAACCTTAAAACAATATAATAGTAATTTTCTAAATCATAAAAGAATATGATATCAATTTTTTAAAATTTAAATATGCAATAACCCTTTTATCTTTAAAGTTCTAAGAAATAATGGGAGTACCCTTAGGGGGAGCAGGGGAGCCACCTTTGGAGGCTCTTTAATTTTTTTCTAAATAGATTGCATAAGGATCATAAAATATTGAACTTGTTTTTAACAATGTTCAAATATTAAGATGTGACTTGTATTTGGTATAAACATTGAGATTTAAGAGGTTCTTTTCCCCTTCTTTATGATAATACTTGAAAATTTTTAAATACTAATTAATTTCCTAAATTTGAGTGGTTCAATTCGTTCTAAGCATACCCAAATGTAATTAGGGGACATAATACCCAAGCATTTGATCTGAAAGCACGCACATTCTAACTGTGTAGTTTCCAAAAATCATTTTAAAGAATAAAGATGATGAGTGACGAAACAATATTATTTCCGCACTTATTCCCTTTTACCCTTGCAGTAACTTTACTTTGTCATCAATCCAAATATATTCCACCCCAACATCTTCTTGTAAGACCCAATTTGATTGAAAAATGGTTCATTTTTTCATTTACTTGGATCTTTCTCTCAACTTTTGCTGCCTTGCCTACCTTTCCTTCTTTTGTATCATTATGGCATGCATAGCTTTTGATCTGTACTCGGTTTGATATTATGTGTATTTATCACCATCATTAAGTCGAGAGAAAAAGGTAAGGAACATCCATAGGGGGCATCAACGGTGAGAATATAAAGGCCATTCCCCTAAATCCAGTTCTTGTGAAGTTGAACGGATACATGAGGGATTGAGCCAGTTTATAAAGATTTTTAAAAACTGAGCATATTCCGTAAAAAAAAAAAATAATAACTTCCTATTGCAATTCTTTCTTTTACCCTTTTGATTGGTTTAGCAAGACCTTGAATTTAAATGTTTTATAATTCATATTCCTTGGTTAGGTTAAGATAGCAGATATATAATGCAAGGCCATGGCAGCAGGAGACAAACAGAAGCAGAAAAGAATGGTGAATCTTTTAAGGCCTTTACGTCCATCCCATTTTTTTAATGTCAAGGTGGGAGTGAGAGGAGATTTACATAATAAAGAAATGAAAGTTCCTGGCCATTTCCAATTTTACAATGTTGATTCGATAGTTCTTTTAATTAAAGAATTCCCGCAAAAGAAACAAAAGGAAAGAGTTTGTAACAATTTAAGTGGGACACTAGTCAAACTCCATATGTAGAAAATCATAGTATAATCTGGCGGCTATCTTGTGCATTTGTGACCGAATGTTTGGAGCGATTATATAATTCTATGAATGCATGAACGCATCTAATTAACTGCCCCATTATAAAAAACAGTCCCTATGTCAGCAAAGGATTAGATCTTTATTTAGCACCTTCCTAGATATCTTCCTCAATATTTTTATAATTGACTAAATTCATTCCCAAATCATGACGTCATTTGTAAGTTTATGATAATGTTTAAATTAAAGATGCATATCCAAATCTTAATTTGAATAGAAAAAAGGGGAAAACTAAAAGAAAGGGAAGGGGACCTAAAGCATGGGACGTACATGGGGAATAGCAGTAGCAGCAGCCGCAGACAGTACTGGAGAAGTGATAAAACTTTCCATGAGATGAAAGCAAGCGAAGGAAGTGAGCAGAGGAAGCCAACAGAGTCGGAGCGTGGGATCTGACAAATCATGAGAGTGTAGAAATGTTAATTCTGGAAAGGCCACAATTACAGATCTCACTGGGGAGTCGGAGGACAAATGATGGTAGGGGTCCATTCGATGTGAGCTTCATACACCCTCCACGACTCTTGTTTCCCTCGGCCGTGGCTTACATTACTAACTAATATAATAAAACAAACAAACCAAGGTTATTATTATTATTATTTATTTTGTTGATTTATGTAAGAATGTTTAAAAAACATATGCATTCATTTTATTAGTGGCTGCCTAGTGACCACGCATCGTAAACACGTAGAAATTCTAGGAAATATGAAGGAATAAGTTGAAAAGGAAATTGCTGTTAACAAAAGCAAGGGGGTGAAGAACAGGAGGTAGTGACAACACTGTAGCAAAATTCATAAATAGTTGCCTTGACTACTACTAATTTCTACAAGTACCCCAAGCTTTTCCACTTATTACTTTCTGCCCCTCCTTTGTAGCCTATAAATAGCAACGCCCCCTGCTTCATACTCTCGTCACAAGCATAAGAGAATCCCATAAACTGAGCGAATACATTGCAGAGTAAGTCAAGTGTTTGTGTGTGTGAGAGAGAAAAGTTGGTGAAAGCAATGGAAACTTTCCCAGTTGTTGACTGCTCTAAACTCGATGGTGAAGAGAGGAAGCCCACCATGGAGATGATCAAAGACGCCTGTGAGAATTGGGGTTTCTTTGAGGTGAACATCACATGATCATATTTTTAGTCTTCTGCTGTATATATAATGTGTGCAGAGTTAGCGAGCTAAATGTACTGACTTCCAGTTTTTCTTTGTTTTTTTTGTTTGTTTTGTTTGTGGTGTCAAGTTGATTAACCATGGGATATCCCATGAGCTTATGGACACCGTGGAGCGACTCACTAAGGAGCACTACAAGAAGTGTATGGAGCAGAGGTTCAAGGAAATGGTGGCAAGCAAGGGTCTTGCGGCTGTTCAGTCTGAAATAAACGATTTAGACTGGGAAAGCACTTTCTTTCTGCGCCACCTCCCAGCCTCAAACATGGAAGAAGTGCCTGATCTTGAAGAAGATCACAGGTACAATCCTTACAAGTTACTTTTGTTAGAAAAAGAAATGGTGATCAGGAGTTGTTAATTTGTTGTTTGTTGAGAGTACAGGAGGGCAATGAAGGAGTTTGCTCAGGAACTGGAGAAACTAGCAGAGCAACTTTTGGAGCTGTTGTGTGAGAATCTGGGGTTGGAGAAGGGATACCTTAAGAAGGCCTTTCATGGATCCAAAGGACCCAATTTTGGCACCAAAGTCAGCAACTACCCTCCATGCCCAAAACCAGAGCTGATCAAGGGACTCAGGGCCCACACTGACGCTGGTGGCATAATTTTGCTCTTCCAAGATGACAAGGTCAGTGGCCTCCAGCTGCTCAAAGATGGCCAATGGGTAGATGTTCCACCCATGAAGCACTCTATTGTCATCAACTTAGGCGACCAACTTGAGGTACACCACTACTCATTACTCAAAAAAGAAAAAAAAAAAAACCTATCCTAATCCACAACTTGTCAGAATCTCATACTTGCTTTCAGGTAATTACTAATGGCAAGTACAAGAGCGTGCTTCACCGAGTGATTGCTCAAACAGACGGCACCAGGATGTCACTAGCTTCATTCTACAACCCTGGAAGCGATGCTGTGATCTACCCAGCCCCAGCACTAGTTGAAAAAGAAGCCAAGAACAACCAAATGTATCCTAAATTTGTGTTTGATGACTACATGAAGCTTTACGCTGGACTCAAGTTCCAGGCCAAGGAACCAAGGTTTGAAGCCATGAAGGCCATGGAATCTACCATCAACATCGGTGGTCCAATTGCAACTGTTTAGGGCCTCTCTTATGAAACATAAAAAGTTGGCTTTCGATGCGTGCTTTTGTCCGTTAGCCGTGTAACCGTAACCGAGTTTTTATGGTGTTTCCAAGTCGAGTCTAGTAGTTTGTTGTCTCATGTCTTATCGACTGGTGTTTTGAAACTCGTCTAGCTCCTGTGATGTGTCATAGTTTAATAATGTGTAAGATGCTGCAACTTTGTTTGTGGGATATATACAAGTTGTGTTTGGAGAACGACTCAAAAGTCCTACTCAACATTTACTTAACCCAGGCCTTCATACATAATGGTATATCACAGCGAAAACCATTTCCAAAATGATCCAACATCACAGTGATACCATTTGAAGAAAGAAAGGAAATGTCGTTCCAAACTTATCATTTATTTATGACTATTCCGATATATATATATATATTTCCACATATCATCCACTTTGAGAGTGGAACAATAACAATAAATTGCATTGTGAAAAGGAAACATGTAGTAGTTGTAGAGCTTCGTACGGAAGGCCAATGTGTACTCCCCACGTATTACTCCAATCACAAATTAGTAAAAAGAAATTATTCAATTTATGGAAAAATCATACTCAAACTTTTAATGGTGAAATTTTCCAATTATGTCGATAAATTCAAAGGCTTATCTCATCAATCATTTAGGTTTAATTACTATGGTGAGATTTGACACAATTACCGTGACAGATAATCGTGCTTTTAGGCTTTCTGGGGAGTGCATATATACCTAGACCATATTCAGTTTGAAGTGTTGAATTATTTGTGTAAGTTCAACTGGTTCCTGGCTCACAGAATCCTCGTTGGATTTTACAATTTTAAGTTCTAATCCTCTGTACAAGTAAACTGTTTGCATGTACTTTCTCTTTATTCTGCTGCGAACTTCACGCTACTTAATTCTAAAGATCAATCTTTGTGAAAAACTTTGCCCAGCCGATCCTACTGCAGCCGCATCTCCCCTTTGTATACAGTTGGTTTTCTTCCTTTCGTCAACTGTTTTTTGATTGTGTGATCCTCTTGTCCAATTCTTAGCTGTCCTCTCGTCTTCGTTATTGACATTAACAGTCTGTTTGAAACGAATAAATTTCATAATTTAGTATAATTTATTTGTAATTCTAAATTTATATTTGAAACACAAAAAACTGTTCATTTTGAAATTTGAATTCCATAGAATTCAACATAACTAATCCAAATTCTACTAAAATAGATGGAATTTGCAAATGAATTCCACAAACTTAAGAGATACATTCTTACCTTACAAAACTACCATTACTAAATTTTTTTAATATACTTTTTAAAACAATTATAATATTATAAGAATATTACCACATTATATTATATTATTATAATATTATATTAATAATACATAATAATTATAATATATTATAATAATGTATAATAATT
>JAOXYD010000002.1:11419819-11435242 GCA_028565735.1 Pinacopodium congolense
CTTAATAATTATAATATATTATAATAATATATAATAATTATATAATAATATATTGATATATTATGTTATATTTAATAATTACATAATAATTATAATATATATTATAAAAAATATAATATCCAAACAAGAGAATTCATTCGCAAATAAATTTCAAATTCTTCATTTATTTGTTCTAAATAGGGGATAAAGCTCGTGATGCTTTTTATCCATTGTCACAGTAACTTTCAGAGGATTTTTGTTATGCTTAATCTGCTATAGTCATAATTACGCTTTGATTTTTATTAAAATTTTTAAATATAAAATTTTTTTAAAAAACACTAATACAAAATAATAAATTAGAAAAAAAATATAATAATTAATAAAAAATAATAATAACTATAACAAAAAATCACAATTTACAACCTAACTAAACATTTCCTAAATTAACATTGTTCACTGAAGAACTTAGATTGGCATGTGAAAAACCACACCGTCAATAGTGATATTAACTGTTGTATGTTGTGCATGTCAGAAAAACCATATACGAAAAAGAGGCTTAACCCATACAAGCACATGTATTAGGATTTTACTCAAAATTTTCGTCAACATTATGAAATCAGTGTCTCCTAACCAGAAGGAAATATCAGCAAGTATGCATTTGAAAATAAATTCAGTCACTACGGTGTTGGATTTCCAATTCAGAAATGGTTTCATCTAACAAGATTCAAGAAATATTTTCTCAACTCCATGCGCGTTTATAAAGACCATACTATGAATAACTTGTAAGAATCCATGATTATGACAATAATCATGGATTCCTAACACCAGAAACCTTAAGTGTATCAACTTCTCCATTGAAGAAAAGAAAAACTCAAATCCAATGCCAACAGAACACCTCAAAACTTAACATTCAGACCATTATCTCTGGAACACGATGTTTCTCTCAACTGCAGAATAATGGAATTCCATCCACAATCAATCTTTCAATCGACGAGAAAAATTCCTCTCCCCACCATTCTGTATCATCTCATATCATTATTGCATATCACACGTGGAGGAAGTTTCGCAAAATGGAAAACTAAAATGCACTCTCTCATTTGTCAATATCCTTGCTCCGGTTGGCTTCACCAACAGTACTTGGGTTTGTATTCTGCACCTGTTTTTTATCTCCTTCCACTGCATTAGAGGAATGGTTCTTCAAAACCATTGAAATGTCTGCCTCAGAAGCTCCAGCAAGCCGAAAGCGTTCTACAGCAGCATCAAGGTTTTTCTTCCAACCACCCAGCCCTAATTTGCATTCAACTTGGGATCGCTCGAAAAGCATGTTGCCCCAGAAAAGATGTATCTGTGATCTCATAACTGCTGCTTGCTCAGCTGCTTCTTCTGGTGAAATCTCACCCTGCCCACCAACTCCAGAGGACTCACCTTCACCCTTAATTCCTTGCTTCTTCTTTCTTCTCAAAATTTCTTCCTTCTTGCTTGCATTAGGATCTTTAAGCTCCTTTGCTCTCAGCTCCTCCAGCTTCTCCCACATCTCTGTAGCTGCTTTCATTTTCTCTTCTGCACTGTCGAACAGACTAAATGTTTCTAAAGAGTCCCAACTTGAGAGATCTATTTTCTTAGCAAGGACAAAGGACCAGTGAAGTTTGGCCATTTCAAATTGCTGCTGTCCTAATGCCAACAATCCCTCATAGAAATCAGGCTTGATCAAGAGTGCCTCCTCATATTTCTCTCTGGCCCATGAATATTTCTCCTTCACCCAATCATAAGCCGTTTGAAGCTGTGCTGCAACTTCGTCCTTTCCAGCAGACTCATCTAAAGGAATTCGTTTTCTTGCCGCACACATATGAACATTTCCCCAGTTAAAGAAAGCCAATGCAGCAACCTCCTGGAATTTTGAGGCAGCCTTGTCAAAGAGGCTTTGGGCTTCTTCACTAGTCACCGTCTCCTCAAGAGCCTCTGAGCAAAGCTCCATCCCAAGCTCATGTAAATCAATATGAGCATCAGGATCAATGCCAACATGGGTTCGAAACAGCTGAGCAAAATCAAACAACCAATCATCCATCTCTACTTCTCTGCTCTCTGGATCTTCCAGAGTTCTAGTTTTCTCCTTTGGAACATCTTTTTCTACCTTGTTGATTTCAGAGTCAGGTGCCTCCAGAACAGATTCATCAAGTGATGAAGGAGAAAGGCTTTCATCTCCTTTGGTCCCTTCAGCCTCAAGAGGCTTCTCCTCCTCTTCCTCCAGCAATGGTGGCTCTTGTTCTGGACTAACTTCAACAATATACAATCTCAACAGTCTGAGTGAATCAGGTTTCTCTGAATCTGGCTCCTTTGGTAAAAGATTGTCTGCAGCAGACTCAGCCAATCTCAGTTCAGCTGTACAGGTAATAGTCACCAAATCGCCATCATTGTCTTTATACTTGATCAAAACTGATTTTGAAGAGGGAAAACGCTTAGTCACAATCTCCCGCAAGACTTTGAAAGTGCAATTCGTGGGCATCTGTGCTAGTCTAATGTCATGATCATAAGCAAGTTTCAATGGCCTGATCTGAACCACCACCTCAGAACCCTTCCCATGGTTAGGCAATGAAATGGGTGAAGAGAAGCCTTGTTCTCCCTGACCATTCATGCCTGGATTAGCAGGAGCTTTTGAAGAACCGCTAGAAGGTTTCAAAACAAGTTTTTGCATCTGAGTTTTGGTTTCGAGGCCATTTTCCCCAACCATATTTACCTGAGGCTTTTCCACCTTATTGGTTGGAGATACAACAGATCCCCCACCCAGAGTCACTCCCTTCTTCGACACTGGCCGAGCTGGCAGGCAAGGCCCAAGCCCAGCAATTGGAGCTCCACGAACTGCAGATGCTCCAAGGGCAGCAGGGGATGGGCGGCTCTGTAGGTCCTGCTGAGCCTCCTGTCGAGGACCCAATGCAGTTCTTAATCTTCGTGCAACATCTAAAGCATCCCGGTGATTTGGATCAGCCCCTAATAGTAATTGCACATCCTGCATCGCCATTTCATACTTACCAATTGCCTCAAATGCTCGAGCCCTCCTGAGGAGAGCCCTCACGAACCGAGGCTGAACCTGAAGGGCCATAGTACACTCAGCAATGACTGTGTCATAGTCAATAGGTTTCATTTGCATCAAACAAGCAGCCCTATTGCTGTGAAACACGGAGCGGTCAGGGTGATTTTTAGGGGTTAAGCGGAGAGCATTATCGTACTGTTCAAGTGCACCCACATAGTCCTTGTTTTGGAATCTTTTGTTCCCTTCTTCTTTGAGCTCATGAGCCCTTTTCAAAAATATGGAGGAGTCCAAGTCAACACCTCCATTACTATCTGGTACTGACCTTGAGTTCAAATTATGACTATGTTCGCCACCTGACATATGATTTGAAGCTCCACTACCCTTCTTCTTTCGACCTCCAGATTTCCCCATAATTAAACTCTCTCCCACTAAAAAGGAAAATAAAATAAAAGAAAAAGAGCCCACCAAACTACAAGCTAAGAGCTTTGAACTTCTATCAAAGATCAAATGAAAATAAAGATTGAAGAAACAAACTTTGAGACTTGTACACCAAGAACCACAGTTCGACGAACAAAGTGAAAGAAAGAACAAAGGGCAAGGAATCACTTACAATTTATAAATGAAAGCTCAAAAGATAAAGCCTTTATGCTCTGCACAATCCCAAAAGCTAAAGATTGAGAGGAGAGGTAAGTAACAAGTAGAAGCAAACTCGGAGAAATGTCACTTTTGGGCCCTTGAGTATGAAATGGAGGATGGGGCTCCTGCAAACCCTAGACGGTAACTCGCAGGATTAGTGGAATTGTTGGATTTAATCAGCTAAAGATGGACCCAGCAGCTAGGCCATTGTCCACCGTAGGATGAGACGTACAAAAGCATCAACTTTGACTTGTTTGCTACATGGATATTCATCAAACCACAAGCGGGGCAGGAGACCATGTGTCACTGTTGCTAAAGGAATTATCATAAAAAGCACGAGAGCCAAGGATCTTAATGTCATTTCAAAGTACGGGCTTGTTTTAGGGTTGACACCTTAACTAGTTGCCCTTTATAAGCTGGACTCGGGAGTCTCTCGCCCATAAAGCAGTTTTTGATATAGGTGTTGAGGAGGCAAGCCTCCAAACGCGCAATTGTCGTTTATGTGATTTGCCTTTGGGTTTTGAAGGGTTTGTGTGATTTTTCGGTTTGTTCTTATGTTTCAAGTAAGTTATTTGGATTTGAACCTCTGTTCCGGGATTGATGACCGGAGACAGTTTTTACGTCTATGGTTGGAAGGAACTGAGGTATATTAAAAAGGCCGAGATATCGTTTCAGTCGTCATTCTTGCGTTGACGATTCGATTGTTGCTCGTCCACATTTGTTATTGTTTCTGCTATTTATTTCCTTTTAATACGTTATGCGTATCTGACAATGGTTTTTACGGGAGAAACGTGGCTTATTATGCATTGAAACCGAAAGTCTACTATTCCATTTTATTCATGTTTCGTTGAAGTTCAAAACTCCCAACCATTTTCTAATGTGTTTTGTCTTTTTCTATTTGATATGCTTTATTTCTCCCAAGTCAGTGTTTCTACTTTTGGAAGCTTTAGAGCTGTTCCCAGATTTTTCCTATTCTCTTCTTCACTGATACAAAAGAAATCGTGAATAAGCTTCAAAATGGAAATAAAATGATAAGCAAAAGAATATCAATAGTATTTTGGAAGTGATGAAATCTCAAAAGTATAACTAAAGTGCTACTCTTTATGAATGACATCACCTACTGAACTTTGCCTACATATGATCGCCTAGAACAAGAAAATGACATGGGCAAATGCTTCAAACTGGAAATGTCGAACAACTCAATAAAGCGTTGATCTGATAGCCTAGTTTTCGCAGCAGCAAACCTTTGGTACTCATCGAATATAGATGATAGACACCATCTTTGCAACTTTCTCAAGCATCCCACAAGGCAACCAGTACGATGCTACACATGGGAGAAGGAAAAATTTAAGTAGTTAACATTACAACAATAAGAAGGAAATAAAACAGGAAAAAAACTAAATAAAGATAGTACCTTCCCTCGTTTGCAGTGAATTAGGACGGGATGGTTTTTAACATCTGGCATGTAAAACATATGTGAGCATATTGTAAATAGGCAACAAGCCATGACTAGGCATATTTGAAGTGTAAAAGTTCAAGGTTTCAAGATACCAAGAACTACTCTCAATGCTTCACGGATTGTTTCCTCTGGGATGTTTACAAAAGGCTCCTGTCCACAGTTCCAACTATTAACGTGCATTGCAAGACCTTATTTCAATTGCAAAAGTTCTCATCCACCTCAGAAACAATACTTCTAATGGGGCAACACTTGTGTATCTGTTGTACTTGAGTGACCGATTATAAATTTTTTGGGCCTAGAAAAAGAGCTAGGTCTGAACCCAAAAGGTCTGCTAAATTGTTAATGTAATCCAAGAAACTCAAAGCATTCTTCTCGGTACGAGATATACATATACATATATATATATATATATATATGTGTGTGTGTAAGCCATCCAATAATGAAATTAACAGTACAGAATGCACAAGAAATTTAAGCATGAAATGACCGACTTCAATCATTTCTGGTCACAAGCAGCGTCATTTAGATCACAAAAATAATGAAGCACAAAAGCAAATGAGTGGAGTCCTACAGGAGGGATTATTTATTTACCTATGTAATAATATTTAAAAAGTGCCAGGTTAGATTAGAGCGTGCAAAGTGCAAAGTACTTTTCAATGAGGTTTTGGATGATAATTTAAATCATTTGAGTGAAATCGGGGGTGGCAGCCCACAGAATTGCATCCAACCAATCTGTTGGGGGAGGAATTCTTTGTGGCCACCGATATGCCAGCACAAGTACATGGACAAAACTAGACGGGATGATTCAGAAATCCAAGTTTAGTATTCCAGTAACATTTCTACATCCATTCCATTAGATGCTAGTTTCAGTGAAGGAGGCACCACAGGAAATTGAGGATAGGGCATCACTAATGTGGATTGGTAACTTAATGCCATTAGGGAATGACATGATGGAAAATAAATGCATTTGATCTATCTACCTACGCGTGTATTAAACTACGCTAATTTTTCATTTATTAAACACATGACAATAAAGTGGAAGCCACAACAGCAAAGCAAGAAAAGACGATTGTTGCGGATGCATATGCATCTGTTAACATAAAAGACGCTTCAGAAGAAAAATATGTAGTCTCAGTACTGGGCCTACTGCCAAACTCATACTATCACATCCTGAATTTCCAAATCATTCAAAGCAAGAGTACAACAGTTTCCAATGGACCGATAAGAACAATTTTATATTAGGTTAAAGTATAGAAATATCAGCGGCTGGAAACATAAATTCTAGAGAGAATCAGGGCAGATTCTCATATGATTAATAAAGATTGAAAATGGTGTACCTTGCACATTTCAATACCGAACTGGAAAAGTCTAATCCCATTTGCCTTCAAGAATTCGTTATTGGCCTCTGGATACGGTTCCGGGCACAAATATCTATTAAACAAAAAACAATCATCCACCAAAGCTATCGATAACAAGAAATGAAAGAAACCCCATTCCTATTAACTTACATGATGGAACGAAGGCCAAGAGATTGCAAGAAGCCAAAATTAGCAAAGTCGGGAAAGGCAGACCTGAAAATACCAACATCGACCATGCCGAAGTTGAGAGGAGGCACCAACACCCCGTCTGCATATTCCCTTTCAACCACCCCAGACTCGCCGTCCAAGTTACGAATTTCCATTTTTGGTGGAGGATGATATGAGATCAGAGTATAAAGAGACAGCATCTAACTGGGGATCTTCTTGCTCCCATGTGAATCTTCCTTCTTTTCATTAGTTTAGTATATGCATTGAAATGACGCTGTACGTGTGCAGATGTAATTGGGAAAAAAATATCTCTTATTTGTCAATAAGGAGAGGTGTCGCGGTGGAGGCTTTGATTTTTATTTGATGACCAAGAATCCAATTAAGACTTGAAAAGTAATTGTTATAACAACAAAACTAGGTACAATTTTAGGTTGATAAAACGTTTTTATCACCTCAACTCTCAGTTTTCAAAAAAATTAAATGTTAGCAAATAAATTTATTTCACAAGGGAACTTTATGAAGTTAATGTTTTCCAAGAAAATAATTCATTTGACTTTTATAATCAAAATAATACGTTTGCATAAAGTTGGAGTAAGGGAGATACACAGAAAATTTTAAGAGATGTTTAGTTGGGATGTGGATTGTAATTTTATGTTGTAATTATTATATTTTTATATTGATAATTGTATTTTTTTATCGATTTCTGTGCTGTATTAGTATGTTTTCTTTTATTGATTTTTGTATTTAGAAAAACAGAAAATCAAAACTAAAAACAAAAATTAAGAAACCGTTTAATTGAACTTTTGGTTATGAATTTTGGTTGTAGTTGTTGTATTTTTGTATTAAATTTTGTGTATTTTTATAAATTTGTGTTGTATTATATTGATTTTTTTTTTCGATTTCTATGATATTCTTTATTAATTTTTGTGTTTAAAAACTCTAAAAACAAAATTTCAATCAAACAGCCCTAAAGTAAACAAGCCCTTAGAAATTATGGCTATTGTCCTCCATTTCTTTGTTAAAATTTGAATCTTGAAAATAAATTAGAGCTCATAAGAGAAAAAGGTCACCGTTCAAAACTTTCCTATTAAATTTCCTTGTTCGAGTTTTTATTCATTGAAAGATTCCATTTCTACTAAGTTCAATAAAAGTTATGATCTTCATTTTTTAGAAAAAAATAATAGTTATTTTTAGAAGTTTATTATTTGAACATGATAATTGGAAATTTTGATGTGAAGCTTTAAATTTAGAAAAAATGTTGCAAGTCATACTTAAATAATTAATAAAGTTTATATTCAAGTAATAATAATAATAATAATAATAATAATAATAATAATATCAGTATTAGTTTCATTCAGTATGAGTAAAATCAACTATTATAATCAAGCATCAGATTATGTGTAGATAACTAATATTAAAAAGATAAAATTTGTATTGAGTTGACTAACATTAGTAGCAAGATGTAAGGTGATTAATTTGGTACTTTTGAACCATATGATAAAATGGTTACTTATCAAATGTGCCTGAAGGAATTATTCTTGAACAAGATCTAGCAAAGTAGCTCATAATTTTTTCCTAATAATACCTTAGATGAAAAATGCCAGTTACATATTAAATTATTAACCAAAGGTTCAATAGACAATGTAATTATAAACATTTGAATTTTGTTTTCCTTAAAGAGATTTTTTCATTACACAGAAAATAAAAATTTAAGAGTGAAACATATCAATATCTATAATAGATATTTATAATTGTACTTTAAAAATTTTTACATTCTAGAAGGACATAGTTGCCGCAGGTAATACTATTTTTCACATAGGAATATACTTACAATTAAAAGTCCCTTTCTTTTTTTTGTTTTTGTCTTTTGGTTTACATAATGCTAATGACATTATACTCTTTTACCTCTATCCATAAGTTACTCATTCTGAGACAAATGAGCAATCAAGCAGCCAGGATAAGAACTTTGATCACTCCTCGACTGTTTGCGGTTAACAAGGTGGAGCTATCACCCTTCCAACAAACAGCACTGGTAAAATGTGATCCATCATCAGCAGCAGCATCTTCCATATCAGAGCTAAACTTATGGCAAATAGCAGGTTTGCAGATAGCCTGCAAGCAAGCAGCAGGAATATTAAATCAGCCCCAAGTGTTGTGTGTGTTGTTCCTAAACAAAAACACAAGATTGGGATGATAATTACCTTGTGATACACAAACACCTCATTTGTTTCGCTACCACAGGCTAGGAAATCATTGTTTACCGAGAGACCAACAAAATTCTTCTCATTTGTGTGACCTCTAAATGTATGAAGCTGAGGAAAAGTTGCAAAATACATAGGGTAAGCTAAGGTAGAAAAATGGGACTCCCCCAGGCAAAGTAGCAAAACTATGAGCCCTGCTCTACTCAGGACATGCACAACTTACTGGCAAGTTTTCCTCAACATTCCACAACCGCAAGGTGCTGTCAGTGGACGCCGAAGCCAACTCATTGTTAGACAGAAACTTCACATATGAGACTGCTTTCCTGTGCCCTCTGAACACATAAAGTGGCTGCCTGATATTCCTCAAATCATAGTAGTGAACATTATGATCTGCAGATCCCACCTACCAATTTCACACAAGTTGTTTCTTAAATATGAATTCCACACGAGATGCAATAGATTCCCTGTGCCTATACAGCTCATTGAATTAACAAACCATCTCAAATAAATGTGTTTTCGTTCGCAAGATACAACAGATAGTCTTGATAATATGCTAGCCCAAGCTCGGAAGAAAATCCCACTCCCTATGTCTGAAATTAAACAAAAAGATTGGACGAGATGGACCTGATACATACTGCCAAATAGATGCTGGACCCAGGATTATACTTCACAGAACAGATATTTGCTTTCATGTCAATGTTGAGCACACTTGCTTCTTGATTTATGCTCCAAATTTTCACCTACAAATGTAGGCCATCAAAGATGAGAATTGATGGGACCAACCTTATAGTTAAGCACCAATAAAGTTTCTACGTGAAGAAAAGGGAGAGAGACTTTGGATAGCTGTAATTTCCAGTATATGGAAAGCAATAACTGCAGTATATCAACAATCAATCTGGAAGCAGCACTGGCTCGCTTCGGAGTGTAGTACTGGCTCATAAATATTCTTATTATTTCTTCTTTCTTTATCCATTTCTTTTAAATATCAAATTATTTGACAGGCTCTCTGTTTCTGTTTGATTATACAACTTGATGTAGAGGATCAGCCAAATTCCCAATTGCCTATTTCTATCCACTCCTGAGTCTTCCAATCTAATCCTTTCATTTGGCACAACTATTTCCAAGTCAAATGAACCATACATATTTCATATTCTCAATGATTGAATAAAGAAATACCTTGCAATCATCACTGCCGGATACGAGCATTGAAGGTTCAATGCATGAAAAGTCAACACTCCAGGCTCGCTTTTCATGCTCCTCATATTCCATTAAGCTCTACGTTTGAAAAGATTATTTGTCAGTTTGATTTAAAAACAAATTCAGGTGTAAGAGGGCCACAGATTTTCATTAAATCATAAGGACAATTATCAACTGTCAAATATCTACAGCCTGGATTGCGGGATTCAAGACCACAGAGAGGTGCTAAATGTTGAAGGATAGTGCAAAACCTGAAGTTCCTTCATATTGCTTAACTTAGATAAGAAGATGGCAAGTTAATGAGAACATCTTTACATTTACCTAGGAAATCTGCTACTCTGTGCGCCACGGCATACAAATGCAGAATAAGACTAACAGATGCAACTATACCTGGTGAGTACTTGTATCCCAAACAGTTACAATCCCTTCGTAGTCACAGCTAGCAATAAGATTTTTTGCACACTTGCTCCAACTCAAGCAACTAAGTTTCGATCTTGTGGGCATTTCCACAACAGGAAAATGAACATCAGTTGGTTCATTCATCACCTAGAAAACAGTGATACCGACTGTAGTTAACTGATGTATCAAATAGACTACTCAAATAATCATTAGCAAAGAGTATTTCAAAAAAGCCTCTTTGAAGTGGCACCATTAGAAAAATCAAGAAAAATGAGCATAAAATTGATAACCAGATGTTCAAAGTGCAACGACAGTAATGGCTTGGTCAGCATAACCAATTGATAGAACATCTTTATGCAAGAGTCAGAGTATCTAGAATAACCCTTCAAGCAAATTGTAGTGAAGTGAAAATTCCTACCTCCATATCTAATTCTAGATAATTGGGCACTGCTCTAAAAATTATTCAAGTATGAACTTGCTGAAATCAGGAAAGCTTTGTCAAAACTTACAGAGGCAAACTCAAAGACCTTTATACGCCTTGATACTCCGGCAGTAGCAAACAATTCATTGTCACGATCAAATTCTATGCTACAAAATGATGGCAATATTACTAAATGAAAGGATCTGCAGATGTCAAGAAAATGATTGCTTTTCTATTATTGATTACATGGGAACTTAAGGCCAAACATTACACAATTCCCCTCTTCAACTAAAACATGGGCTTGAGCCCCACACCTATAAGTGTGGAGATGGGGTCATCACAACTGCATCCCCATAATGAAAGTGATTATAGTTACATAACTGCATAAGAATAGCAGAAACAATAATTTACCTGGATACAATATTAGCTGAATGGAAAATGTCGGCATGTCTGAGCTCAGCAATAACCCTTAATTGGCTGATAAACATCCAAACAGACTTAGACATGAGCAGAGAGAATTTTCAATAAACAGCAAGAACAAACCCAAATCTACCAAGCTTGATGGCCATAGGTAATGAATATAATTCAAACTGATATATTTACCTATGTCGAGTGAAAGTAGTTAGCACAGATCTGAAATCTTCAAGACCAGCATTGTATCCTTCTCTGTTACTGATGCTTGTACCCCTGCTGTCCTGTATATAGGGTTGTCTAGACCAATATCGCCGCTTTTGCAAGTAATATTCTTGTAACTCATTGAACTACAGCAAGATAAGATCAACGAAAATATTGTTAGGCAACCAAAAACATTGATTAACTGATATAACTTAGAATTGCCTTTTCTCATTGCAATTGCCAAAAGTATGTGTTAGAAAAAAAGAGATTCTTAAGCAAATTCAATTCACTAAAATAAGTAAAATCCAATCACTGAAACTCTAACATCTTGGTTCTTAGTTCTGTAAATATTCTAAACTAATAAACTTTCTCTTCAGCCCACATATCATAGCTTCAAAGCTAGATCCCTTGTTATGGTGACAGGTGAGAACTTACCTGAAGACAAAACATTTTCCTTAATCACTCACCGGTGCATTAAGCCACTTCTTTGCAGCAACATTGGGTTCCAGGTGAGTGTCAAAATCTGAACTGGGATCATGAGTAAGCATTCTCAGTTTTAGTGAGCACTTTCCAATTCCCGGATTTATATTTGATGTATGTCTCTCTACAGAATGTATGTCCTCATTAATGTAATGAAGATCTGTTTGTATCTGAAAAGGAAGATCATTTCTCCCCAGGTTAGACATAATGTAGTTCATAAATTGATCACAGTGATTGACAACAGAGCAAAAGGCACTAGAAAGTCCTACTGCCTGAATGTTAATCTAAAAACGCATATTGGCAAATTACCATTGTAGCATTAGGCCTCTCAAACTTACAGAGGCATGCAGAAGAGCTCTCCAGTGAAACAAAAAGAAAAAAAATGAAAAATAGAAGGCAAGCATTAAGCATTATGCTAAAACCAGAGAAATTTAACTGTAAACCAGTAAAAATATATAAGGGAAATCTTTGTCTACCAAAAGAATTTCACTCACACAATGTCCTCCAAAACCAATTTCAAACTTCTCTCCAATTTACATGACAGTTATATCTTACTCCATCAGCTATGCAATGCAGTCAAGGCTCAAATGCATACAATCAGGTCCTAGATACCATATTACCAATCTCTAGATGCCACCTAATAATGTTTAATCGAGAATATAAAACCTTATAAGAACTTATGATAAACCTACAAGTAAATAGGCTACGTTGCTATTAAGAGCACATAAAATCACAAACCTCTTTAAGGTCTTCAAGCTTTTGCTTCCTGAGGCAGTGGAGGAATTGAAGTAAAATTTGAACATTTGTCTCTGCTTCCTCTTGCTCCATCTTTCGCTTTTTATCCACAAGGAGGGACAATAGGCCTTCTAGCTCCCTAAACGAAACTTCAAAGCCCTGTCTAAGGTTCACAAGAAAGTCATTGCATCATATAATTTCTGAGCACTGATTGATCTTAATTAATTAACAATTGTTGATTTTGACCAGACAGGAACACAGGAGTTAAGCAGTCCAAAAATAGAGATCCATGAAAGATTCTATCCCGGTCAGAGAATCCTTTTGCAGTTTGACACTGACCTGTTGTAATGCCCTGCGAAAATTCTCTAAAGGAGAAGCATGCTTGGCCATTTGGCGAGCAGAAGTTCTATCCAATAACTACAAGAACATATGCACGTAACTGTAAAAATGCTAAATTGGTGGCAACACAAGAACAGAAGAAATGCAATTCCTTCTGATAGGAAAGTAAATAGAAGAGTTATTTTCTTGTCATGATGAGACTGAGGTATCTCAGCTTATTTTCCCAATGGAAGGATGAAAATTCTTGCCACAACTTAACCCATAGCTGATAATATAAATGCCTCTGAAGATGTCCCAAACAAGCTAACTTTTGATAACATAGCAAAATACAGGTCTACAAACTGCATCTCTCCTTTAGAGACATGCATAATGCTGCAGACAGTCATAACAAAGGTCATTCTTTTAATAATTAGCAATTAGATATCAACTTTGAAGCTCGAATTCAATATAGTTCCAGCTAAAAGTAGACTTTTTGGCTAAACTACACTACAAACACAAATGAAACCCCGATGCACACATGCCTTAGATAGATAGAACCTTCCATGGCATGAATGATTTCACACTCCCATTCAATCTGAATCCATAAATTACTAGTCTACTCCAGTAGAGAGGTACGCAGTAATCACAATATAAAAGAAAAAATGTTGAAACGGAAGCAAACCTTATTTAGCAAGAAATTAGGGAAGATCAAAGTGGAAGTAAGGTAACGAGCACAACAGGGACAGTCGTTCTTATTCCTCAAATGAGTGACAATGCAAGCGTAGCAGAAACTATGCCCACAAGCGGTGGTAAAGGCGTCTTTTATAATCTCCATGCATATCGGGCACAACACGTCCTTATCAACCTCCCCTGCTCCTCCCTCTTCTCCAGCAACATCTTCTAACGGTGGTGATGATGGTGGAGGTGGTGGCTCTGAGGTGGTGGCTGCGTTGCCACCAGATCTCAGGACATGTACAGGAACCAATGCCCCCATCGAACTCTGACCTCCCATTCTCGTACGTGTCACTACATGTACAAGGCAGTGACAGAACTACATGTTAAAGGGTGTGAGTGGTGTACTTAAAAGAGGTCTAAGTCAGAAAGAGACGGAGAAGGGTCGGTGCATCCGTGCGTTGGAGAGAGGAGAGATCTTTATGTTGTGAGGGCTAAAACGGCCCACGTTGGGCGGGGGATTTGCACAGTACGTTTACTTCAAAAATGTACAGACGTGGCTCAAGTGTAGAAGTCTTTTTTACGTCAAACTGGGTAGACGTTCCATTTCTTTGTTCTTTCGGAGTTGGTTGTTAACGTAAACTACTTCTGGTCCATACACTAGTGCTTGAGTGATTAATCATTCATCTTTAATTTCAACTATGTAATTATTGACAAAAGTAATCGTGACATGTTATAGTTATCTTTTTTATTTTTTATTTTTTATTTTTATTAAATTTTGTGTATTTTTTTAATTTTGTATTATTTTTAATTTTATATTCTATTTATATGTTATTTTTTAATTTTTTTACTTTTTTAATTTTTATATTTAAAAAATAATTAAAAAAACAAATTTGTTCCTAAACAAGCCTTACATTTTTTACACCAACACACCTAGCTAGGACTATGGGAATCCTTCAAGATAAATAAAATATTGTCATCGTTCATATTATATCTTATTTTTAAAATTATGTCATAAATGTGTAAGACAGTTGCCCGCATACGAAGAAAAAGGGGATTACTTTAGAATAGAGTGTACTCTTGTCAAGATAAATAAATCAAATGGCTAAAATTATAAATAATTTTTATCACTTAGACAACTATTATTTAAGTCCTATATTTTTAAAATTATTAAATTATTACTTAAAATTTTAAATTATTTTTATCTATTAATTTTTATTAAATCTATTTTATATGGCTTAATGAAATGATAGAAAAATTCACGTTGCATATTTGTACACGTAGTAGTGACATGTGGCAATTAGTTAGAATTTTTTGCTCAAGTCTAAAATAACATCGTTTTGGGTAGGGATGTCAAAAATTGACCCGACCCGATAACTCGACCTGCCTGACCTGGACCATATCCGATCTGACCCGAATTGACCAAAAAAGTCAACAACTCGAACCCGACCTGCACCCGACCTAACCCGAACCCGAACCCGATTTCATATGAACCCGAGATGGACCCGACCCGAATAAACCCGAACCCGAATGCACCCGACCTGAATAGACCCGAACCCGAATGCACCCGAACCCGAATACACCGGAACCCAAATACACCCGATGTATTAACCCGAATTGACCCAACTTTAATACAATTATACAAATATTGCACTTTAAAAACATAAAAAATTGAAAATTTTTTATTTATAATTACAATGTTATTTTGAATCAAATAAGTTTAAAATTAAAAAATACAATAAAAATTATGTAATAAG
>JAOXYD010000002.1:11440294-11455477 GCA_028565735.1 Pinacopodium congolense
GGTGTTATATTTTTGTATTAGATTTTGTGTATTTTTATAGATTTCTGTGTTGTCTGTCTTGATTTCTGTGTTGTATTTGAGTATTTTTTTTCCGATTTTTGTGATTCTTTATTGATTTTTGTGTTTAGAAAATCTGAAAATCAAATCCAAAAATCAAAACATTTCCAAACGGGCCCTTTTAGTTAATTAGCTATTATCCAAATGATATATTAATAGTACATTGGTTTAATAAGTTTATCATTATGTAATCTGTTGAATCTTGATTTTACATTTTATTTTTCTATTATTTGGTTGATCTATAGGTAAGGTTCGGTCGACTGATTGTCTAAAGACTAGTACTTAGTCGATAATTCTTCACCATTCAGTTGACCGATCTAAATAAAACTGCGAAATCAAACACTTGAACCTTAAACCATCAACCTTAAACCCAACAACCAAACAAATAAACAAGATCAAAATATTTTATACTTAAAACTACTTAAGTTACTCTTAATTTAAAATTTCATTTCATACTGATTTTCTAACTTAATTAATTTATGCATTCTTATCCTATTAAATTACTCATCAAGGAGATTTTTAATATACAATCATATCGAATACATAAACCTCTTAATTATGCATTTATATACTTTTTTAAAGATATGTATACATGATGAGTATGTAAAAGCTTTTTAAATTACCAAAATAAAATTAAATAAAACTTAGAATAAATGATACATAAGAAAACTTGTGTGAAACTAATTTGCTTCTTCAAACTTTAAGTCTTCTTGAAATTTCAACTTTCACTTTGAGACTCTTTGAGCAATTATACTTAAACTTTGTTCATACTTATCTTTCAACTCATTTAAAACACACATATTAAAGATAAGAGTTTATTTTATCGTTACCAAATTAAGGTGAAACTTCCTTAAAAATTCAACACTCTTATTACTTGGAGATGGTTTTTGTCGGTAAAACATCTGCAGAAAACATGCCTATTTTGGTTCTAACTTGCTCAGGAGGCCAAGCTTCCCACCTTCTTGAGATTTGAGCAGCCTCTCGCTGGCTCGATTCAAGCACTTGTTTTTAGGTGACTATTAAGTCATTCACGTAAAGTAAACTGTGGCTATTTAACTACTTTCATTTCATCACAACAACAAAGTTGTTGTCAAACGTGTCAGTGCCGCAAAATGCCCTTGATAGTATGACAAACTGGGTCTGAGATGTGGCAAGCATCAATTGCCCATGTCCCCACGCAAGTTGGCCAAACTAATCATGCTGAGTTGAGTTCAAGAGAGGAAAGCGAAAAACGAAAAGTTTAATCAAACATTTCTTTGTTTAGCCCTAAACCTTGTGAATGTATTCCTCTCGCTCTCGACTTCTCAGTTTAACAAAGCCCCTAATACCATGGAAGATGAAAGGCAGTTATTTATGCCCAGAAGCAAGGGCAGCTCAAGCTACCTTGTCGATGAAGGGATCGAACTAAAGAGCTTTAGATTATGTCTCAACTGGGTTTGTCTAGATCAGACCAACATATGGAGAACTGGACTTTCGTGGTCAATCTTCTTTCTTTTAGCTGTTGGAGTACCCATTGTGTCTCACTTCGCTCTTTCTTGCACAACTTGCGATCAAGAACATCAAAGGCCTTATGATGCTGTGGTGCAATTGTCCCTTTCAGTGTTTGCAATTATTTCGTTTTTGAGCCTTTCCTCGTGGTCGCGCAAGTATGGATTCAAGAGATTTCTCTTCCTGGATAAGTTGGATGGCGAGCCAGAGAAGATTCAACAAGGATACAAAGAGCAGCTTCAGGTACCAATCATTTCCTAGTTCTGTTTCATGCTTAAATCGTGCACCTTCTTTTGGGATTTGAAATCAAGAGCTTAAAAAGATAAACCGGCTTTGCTTATTTAATATCTGGTGGTGGAAGAATAATAATTTTTAAGAACGGGGCAGTGGAAATTGAAAATTGGATAGGTTTGCTTGTTCGTAATTTCCTTATACCTTGATATTTAGCTTCTTCTTTTTTTCCCTTTTATTTGTGCTATTGTTTGAGTTTCAATTTGCTTCTTTTACCTGAATTCATTCCTTGTCTGCCGCATTGCTGAAAATGTGAAACAACTTATCTGAGATTCGCACGGAATTGAAACAAAAACGCGATTCTGTCTTGCAAAAACATGAATCTATCTGAATTAGAAAACTAATGTTAAGTAGACTTAGTGAAATTGTAATAATATATGTGATTAAGATAGACCCTGGGAAAGAGTGCTCATGAATAAAGATCTAGGAAACCTTTTATCCCAAATTTGGCTCGAAGAGGAGCTTTAAATTTCCACTTGTATAACTATGTTAAACCTTCTATTACTTTGTGATCGAACCATTATCAAAGTTGGCCAGAAGAAAAGCTCTAACATTCCCTCTTTCCTGACAATTGTCGCTTTCTATTTCTTGCAGCGGTCAATGAAGCTCCTCTGCATCTTTGTCCTTCCCTGCTTTGCTGCAGAAACTGCTTACAGAATATGGTGGTACGTCACGGGAGTAACGCAAATTCCCCATTTGGGGAACATGTATGTCAGTGACGCTATTGCATGCTTCTTGCAGCTTTGCTCGTGGGCATACCGTATATCAATTTTCATCCTAGTCTGCATTCTCTACCGACTTATTTGCTGTCTTCAAATACTTAGACTTGAAGAGTTTGCTCAAGTTTTTCAAAAAGAAAGTGAGGTTGGGTCAATCTTGAAAGAACACCTGAATATCAGAAGAAATCTTCGCATCATAAGCCATCGGTTCCGACGATTCATTTTGTTGTCCCTGGTTCTGGTCACTGCAAGTCAGTTTTTTTCCCTACTCTTGACCACTCGATCTAGTGCTAAAAACAACATCTTTGAGGCTGGAGAACTTTTGGTATATTTTATTTTTCACTTCCCTCTATGTGAGGCACCATCTAGCTAAATTATATTGTTAACTCTCATGATAATTTGTAATTACTTGCACTGAATGGGGCAGATATGCTCCATTAACTTGGTGACAGGGCTCTTCATATGTCTAAGAAGTGCAACAAAGATTACGCACAAAGCACAGTCCCTTAAAAGCCTTGCTGCTAAGTGGCATGTTTGTGCCACAGTCAACACATATGAGGAGATAAACGGGGAGTCTGCAACAAGTCAGATTGATTCCAGGCAAGTGTTTCCAGTCAACATTGATTTTGTATTGGATGAAGAGGAGGAAGATGCCGATGATGATCTAGATAATAAAAACATGGTGCCGATATTTGCTCACACAATCTCATTTCAGAAGAGGCAGGCTCTAGGTTAGCGAGATTAAAGTTTGTATATCACTTCAATATATTTCAAATTTAGGACATACCATTACGAGAATGACTTCTTTTTGCAGTGACGTATCTAGAGAATAATGTGGCTGGGATGACAGTCTATGGATTCATGATGGATAGAGCGTGGCTGCACACCATATTTGGGATTGAACTGGCTCTTCTTCTGTGGCTGCTCAACAAGACGATAGGTACATTGTACACAATTTTGTGTTCATATAAGCGGCATATAAAGTGGCATTTCAAGCGGTGAACAGTTCCTGTCACTTCGTGCTTCCCCATCTTTGTGATATACTATACTCTCTTGCCCTTTCTATTTTTCTCTGATGAAGGTGCCGTGTGTTTTCTTGCAGTGAATTGGTCATGAAAGCGTGTAAGCTATGGCGATATAAGTTCCTTAGCAATGGAACGCAGTGATGGTGTTAAACTCAATAAAGTTTGTTCTTAAAGACCAATAGATCAAGAGGCTTCCATGAGTATACATGAAGGATAGCCCAGCCAAGTATCAGGATTGCTCCATATGAAGATTACCAGCTTGGGAGGACATCTTTAGACTGTTCCACACGAGAAATACCAAGTGTTTGTGAAAAGATGAAATTAGAGTCAAAGAATTTGCTACTGTACAAATAAAATATTATAAAGGGGACTTTTTCACTTGTAAAAATACATTCATGTCTTGATGGGCAATAAATGACATGAGAGCTTAAATTAGGCTGAAAAAGAAAATTTTAATGTGGTTTTAAAAACTTTTACCCAAGGCCATATAAGTGATAGTTGAGTTGATATGAGGTCTTGTAAATCTACAGCCTTCAAAATGATATAAACATAAAACATAAATTCATGTTTTCGTGGTTCTCCAATGGTCAATAGATTTTTTTTTTTTGTGTGATTTATTCAATCTTACCAAGTGATAAGACCCGTAAATTATGAGATCATCTGAGTTAGTGAATCTTTGACTAACATTTGGCATGCAAATCGATATGAAGAAGACGTGTGACGAAGGAATAATGTAAAGACTTATGAGTAGGCAAATAAAGAGAGGTGTCGAAAAGATATTCAAGAGTAGGCAAGATTTGGAATGCGTTCGTGTATATAGGCAAAATTTTGGACAAGAAGTAAGATTTGGATGTGAGATAACAGAAGATTGATAAAACTAAGTTATGCGAGACTTGGGGGTGAATGAAGGCACTTGACTTCAACGAGGAGGTCGAAAGCACATAAAATTTGTAAGGTTTTATACTAATTTGGATTGCTGTTGTTTTTAATTATAGAGAGGTGAGATTGCACTATAAATGAGCTGGACGGTAGCTAACAAACTTAACTATGAATAAGCATTAGTTGAACCAGTGTTCGGATTGGCTCAAGACTTGGATAACCATAATTATTATTGTAACATTTTGGTTATGTGGCAAGATCAATTTGAAGTCATATGGATAGAATCATATCAACACGTAAGAATTAAGAGAATGAGGAATAATCAACAAGAAGAGTTAGGGATCTTCACATATAAGGATGATATCTGTTTTGATCATGTAATCTTTATCTAGTTAGTTAATATATGTAACAATCATAAGATTAAATCCTTTGATCTTGATGGTTGAGATGTGATCTTAGTTGTTAAGATAAAATAAAATTCATGATTCCTAGTTATCTTAAACTTGTTTTCCATTTGAGAGGTGTCTATAAATGGCTCATTAGAACCAAGTTTCAAAACACAAGAGTGGTGAGACAACTTTAAGAAAGATGAGAAATTGTTTTAAGGGATCTAGAGGGGGGAAGTTTTTGTAAGAGCTTCGAGTAGGGAGTTCTTTATATTATATAGTTCTTCGAGTAGGAAATCATTTGAGTTTTTTTTTACATTTTGGTGTGAGTTAAAAAAAACTTAGCTTTGTTGTATCTCTCTCTTTTCCCTTTCTTATCCCTTATTGTATATGTAAACACTTATATGTATTGTGGGTGTACGAGTGTGTGTATGAGGTGTTTGAAAATAAATGGATCTATGGGTCAACGATCACAAAGGAAATAACTAAGTTAAGCTTTAATGGGATCTAAGCCTGGCTATTGGTGCATTGGCTTTAGCAAAAATAATTCAATTTTGTTGCACTAGAAGAATTCCCTGTGAAAACTAATATTAGAGCTAAGTAAAGTTAAGGATACAAATGATATCAAAGCTAGTCCAGGGGACAATTGATATTAAAGAATTATTAGGAAGTAACCCCCCCTTTTTTTAGAATGCAATATTTATACAATTCCCATAAAAAGGATTAAACCCTATTTCACGGCTAGTGATAGAGCTTTGAGAAATGAGGAGGGAGCAACAGTTGAAAACTCAAAAAGAGATGAGTTATGATCTCCTGATGTTTAAATGTGCTATAGCTAGGAACAAGATGGGAGTCTATACAAAAAGCACTTTGGTAAAGATATGACAGACAAGTTTGTTTTCAATAGCAAGCAAAGTGTGAGGGAGTTTAAAATTTTTTTATAGGACATGGAACAATACTTTCTAAAGACAAAGATGATAGATTCAAAGAAGGTTTTGATCACAGCGATGTACCTAGAGGTTAATGCAAAGTTGTGGTGAGGAATGAGAAACTCTAATGACATCAAAACATCTCAAAGAAGTCCCCATGAAAACTATCATTAGAGCTAAGGAAAGCTAAAGATACAATTGGTATCAGAGCTTGGGAAAGTTAAGGATATGAATAATGTCAGAGCTAAGGAGAGTGAACTTAGGGAACAACTGATTTTAAAGTGTTGTTGGTGAACAATGGTTAGGGAAAGCAACTTCGTGAGTAGTATTGCTAGATTAGAGGCAATCATTGGACCTCTAGCCCCAATGGATGAAGGTATGGTTCCTTTCATGGAATGTTTTGTAGCCTTAGTGATGGAGCTTTAAGAAATGAGGGGAGCACCTGGGTAACATTTAAAGAAATGAGAGGAGATGAGCTATGATTTCCTTATGCTTAAGCATGTTTTGGCTAGGCATAAGAAGGGAGTTCATATCAAATTTTTGTGAAGATGCGAGAGTCATAAGTTTTCAACGGTAAGCAGAGTGCCAAGGAGCTCAAAATTTTCTTATGGGATATGGAGTAGACCAAATAGAGATGAATACTATATGATAGTAGCGGGAAATTCTTTGGAAAAAGTAGTAGACTCAGAAAAGTTTTCGAACACGAAGATGTATATAGTGGATAATGCAAAGCTATGGTGGAGAATAAGTAATGAAATCAGTTTCAGTAGACCACTTATTAATACCTAGGATAAGATGAAGAAGGAGCTAAAGGATTAATTCCTCCCTCATAACACTTCTTTGATTGCGTCGAAAGCTTTGTAGCTATTGAAGCAAGATGGTTCTACAAGGGAGTATGTATCTATGAGAAAATTTACATCTTTGATGTTGAACGTGCATAACATGTTAGAGGAGGATAAGTTCAATTTCATATAATCGGCTTGCAAGGTTATGTATAAATGAAGCTTAGGAGGCAAAACATAAAGGATATTTTTTAATGTGATAGCAGTTATTAATGCCTTGGTGGATCTCCAACTACCACCATCTATTTAAACTAACGAAGAGGGAAGAAGAATGGTGGAATGTGGAATGACACGAAGAAAGGAAAAAGAAAAAGTAAGGGGATCTTTTCAAAGCAAGATGAAGAAGCAATCAAAAAGTGAAATTGCTTGCTTTATTTGTGAGGGGTCACACTTTATTCATTGATGCTCAAAATGGAAGGTGGGTGAGGAGCACAACAATTCCATAGATATAAAGGATCAAGGAATAGGAGAGGGCTTAATAGAAGAAGCCTATCTCAACTTGGCTTTGTTAGGCACAATGAACCTTGAGAAGGAGCATTCAAGCATAAGTAAGAGAAAATCTAATGGATTAAGAATGTGGTTGTTATTGGTTGGTTCGGTGCAAATTTTATACTCAAATAATTATCAAATGATTCAAGTAAAATATCTTAAAATGACTTCAAAACCAACAAATATGTCAAGTATACCAGTCAAGAAATAATAAAGTGAAACATTTTATGACTCTAGAATACTGAACCGCTAGGGAATTAGGGTGATTACTAAGGCAATGAGATTACAATTATCTAAGGAGCTTAATATTACTAAAATAAAAGGGTTAGAACTACTAAATCAACTGAAAAATAACTAAGTTAACCTAAAAGTTTTCAAACATTGCAATGAATTCCAAATTGATTAAAAATTGCCAATTTAACTAATTAGCTAAGGCTTAGGCTTTAAATTATTTAATTGAGTTATGAAAAAGTTTGAAATGCCTAATCTAGGGTCTTCACTAAATCAAGATACCGTTATGGTTAAGGCAATACCTTTTCTCTAATGATTCTAAATTGAAGTTTAGTCATTCATCAATTAATAGGGATTAGGCTTAAAATTCAAAAAGTTCTAATCACAAATTCCATATTCAAGATTAGTAATCTCATGATTAATAAAAGTAGATTTCTCAAATCCTTGATTTAAACCATGTTATTGACTGATTTTTTGCAATAATTAAAGTAGATTTCTTAAATCTTTAATAATCTTTCATCCTATCTTAAGTGATCAAGTTAAAACAAGCTTTAAGAACTCACATAAACAAAGATTATCATCCAACCGTATGATTAAAACTCATCCAATCCATTTTAGAACCTTTCCTTAGTATAAACTCAGATTAAAACATCATTCATATGTAAGAAAAATCAGATTAATTCATAACAGCATATTCTTAAACATATATGAATAGAGAGAAAAAAGTAAGTGAAAGAAGGGTTTGGATTTCACTAAATGTTGTTCCAAAATGAAAGACATCTTTCAATCACCTTAACAAACTCCTAGAAATCCTTAAAATAACCTGAAAATACTTTAAACAAAACTAGAAAAAGAGAAGAGAAGAAAAACCTATCTAAAGAAAGAAAAAAAGAAACTCTAAGTTAAATCTTAGATTTTACAACCTAAATTTGATCTAACATCTACGAAATTGGGTTCTTTGGCTTTATATATGTATCAACTATAAGTGGGAAGCAAGTGGATAAGTTGTAGCCAATCAAAATTGAAAAACTAGTTGGAAATGTCTTGACTGCTACTTAAATGATGCTTAAAAGGAGTTAAACAATGCCGTTCAAATATCGCTGTTTAACTCCAAATTCCAACTTAAATGTGGGTCTAAAAAGGTTAAATTCGGGTTGGCTATAGACCCATGTTTTACTCTTGATTCATCTCCAATCTTTATAATTTCTTGGATTTTCACTTCAATTTGATGTGAACTTGCAAATTAATCATTTCAAGATATAAATCAAACATTTTAACATCAAAATATGGTTGAATTTATATCAAAATATGATGGAAAATAATATGAAATAAACGCTTATCAATTCTCCCACATTTAAACATTTACTTGTCCTTAAGAAAATTAATCTATCATCAATTTCAAAATAACTTCTAACCTTAGGAAAAAGAAGCAACTCCTCAAACATGATCATTGAACAATTTCCTTGATCATCCAATCATTAAACAAATCATTAAGATATCATATGATTAATTAACAATGTAAATTAGCAAACAACTTAAATTGACTTCATATTCTTTCAAACTTCAACCTGAACCACACAAGTCATTTTCAAATATAAAATAAAAATTTTCAAGGCAAAATGAATAATCTTTTAACCAAAATCACATCATTTAAAAATTAAGCATAATCATGAAATAATAAAGTGAGCTTTGATGGCATGGTTAAGAAGTCACTCAATCTTGTTACACGAAGATGAATATTTTGTCATGAATATCTTCATTCACTTAATTGAGTCACCTCAAATTAACTGACTACTAACACCACTTTTTAATTTCGACCAATTTGTTCGAAGCCAATGTAGTGAATGAAAAACTTGCTTACTTTTTACCTTTAAACACATGTTCTTTTACTTTTTATATTCAATTTTTATTTTGATTTTATACACAAGAAATGAAAATGTTTAAAAGAAGTCCAAATCACTTTGAAAATATACATTTTATACTTGGAAAATCATCGTGATCATTAAATATTCATTATCTAAAATATAAAGAAATAAAAGTTAAATGTTAATAAACATAATTAATTAAGAATATAACATCTTAATTCTTCAAAAATAAGCGAAATAAACAGGAAAAAAGTCAATAAGACACATCAGAATTGAAATTTTTTTCATAAATTAAAAATTATCTTGAAAAAGATGATAAGATGATAAACTTGTAGACAAATAACATAAGTGTGAAACAATCTATTCCCTTCCCCATATTTAAACTAAACATTGTTCCTAATATTCATAAAATCAACAATAAAGCACTATAAAGGAAGAAAAGGAAAGACGCAGCCATAATGAAATGATAATATTTGTAATGCTCCGTTAAAATATAAAAGCACAAGAGACAATAATGAAAAAAACCATGCTCCATATATATGTATAACTCATTTAAGTACAACAATGGAGTTAGAATACATGAAAGGAACCTAAAATACATTAAAAGAAGTTACCAAAATATAGCTAAAAAAACAGTAATGCAATTGAAAAGAAACATTGAAAGGAAACAAAAGCACATGTCCATGAGTAAAATGTGTAAGGAGTAACATATAAGCATCGGGACTCTGATCATCCACTTGCTGACATGCCTTAATCCTCGCTAGTTGCTGATTTATAAAATCCACCTTTTGCTTTATATGAATTAGTCAACTTTTGAACCTAAAAAAAATGGATGTCACATTAGAGGAAGGCTTAGAAGGTGGTACAAGAGGTACATAGGTAGGAATGTGATCATTTAGAGGTACCTTATGAACACTTGGAGGGGCTTCAGACCAAGCCTCGCCAACACCTTCCTTAAGACCAACTATAAGGGCATGGATCTTTGTATCATCACTACACTCACCTGCGACTAAAGGTTTAAAAGTAGTGTTTCTCCACTCCCCACCAACTCTATAATAAGATCAAAGCTTCAACATGGAGTAAAAATAGAGTTGGTTGAATGTACTGCTATCTCTCTATAAAAAAGGCACCTGCTATCTTGAATATCCTTGTAAGCAAGTATGGAAAAAAAAGTTTTTGGTCTAACGGGTAAATCGAACTACGTTGCGCATGCTTTGTAAAATGAAGCCAGCCAAAGGCAATCCCTCAATAGCTCGTAATCCACAAAGTAACTTACACAATAGATATGTGTCATTGAATCTAATCTCATTGAGACAGCTAGCTCTAGGAAGCATATTTGCACTAAATATTACTACAGAAATGTAATCTCTAATAGATAAATAGTTAATACTATATCCTCTCTTTCTAAGTAGACTAATCAATTTTAACTAAGCTCTAGCTACAACAATTGAGAATGAGGGATTATAAGTAATCAAATCACCTCAAACTTGATCCACGTTATGAATATAAATATCTCCTACATCTGGTACCCCTAAGAAAGTATAAAGAAATGAATGAGTGATGACTATTGGGATACCTCACACTAATGATCGAATATTAAGGAGATCAGAAGCGTTCTTCTCCTCGATATTCGCAAAAACTCCTTGACTAGCAAGACAAGCGCAAGGATAGGAAGCCATTGAAAGGCTCAGAAAAGAGGTGAAATATGAAAGTTGGCCTCCATTTTAGCTTTAACATATCTCCCAATTATGAATTCATTGTTGTGTTAGGCCTCAAACCAATCATAGTTTTCTTGACTCGTGAATCAAGAACAATCGAACTTAGGCCTTGTTCTTAAGTTAGAAGCTCCAGAAGACCGCCTAGGTGCCATTTGAGTGAAAACTATTCAGTAAAATATGAAAAGTAATCAGAAAACACTAAGAAATTTAGGATTTTTTTCAAAAAATTTTAGAAGAATATTCAATTAATTGAAAAATGCCTAAACTTTTGACGACAAAATTAGGTAACAAATTTGGTATAATTAGAAAGCTAATGAAATTTCTAATACAATGATACAAAAATCTAAGCAATTGGATACCTAAAACTCAAGAAAAATAAAAAAACTTACCTACGGTTATGAATAGTGACCCAAATAGTTTTAGATGATTTTTTGGTGATTTGAATGAGTTTTTTAGTGGTTAAAGGGTATAGTTGTGTTTAGAATAGAAAATGTGACAAATAAAGACCAAGAACTCAAGATTTTAGTGAGACATAAGTGATTTAGGGTCTCTAAAGTGAAAAAGGGCCGAAGGGCTAAACTGAATAGGGCAGAGGAAGAAGATAGATGTAACTACATCGTTTTTGTCCAAAACAGGGAGTTAAATGGCAACACCTAGGGAGCTAAATAATGCCACTTAACTTCCAAGATTTAAGTCTATAGATGCGGGGTTAGGGGGGTTAAACACAATTATTTAACACCATTGTTTTAGTCTCCAAAAATCAAAATTTTAGGGGAAAGATCACATCTAACTTCAACAATTCAATCCTTATTCAAGTCCTATAAGTCTAGACAGATTAAACACAAAATGGAAACATTGATCAAGGCTAAAAACACTTAAAAAATTCTGAAATTAAATTAAAAAGAGACAAAACACACTTAAACCAAAGACTTAATTGGAAAAAAAAACTTAAAAACTTAAAATTTTAAAAGAGCAATTAAAACACTAACTTGAACTTAAACCATGCATAAAAAGGAAATTAAAAAGGAACACACTAAACTTAAGGAAAAGCACTCTAATGAAAAACACATTAAAATAACAAAAAATCAAATGACTTACTGTTTACTAAAACAAAAGGGCTTGCTTATACTCACTCAAAAAAAAAAAAAAAGAAACACACTAACATTGAATTAATGATTACTAGAAGACGCTTTTAAGATGAAATGAAAAAAAAAAAAGAAACAACCTAAAATACTAGAAAATTAACTTAGGAACACATCTAAAAAACACACTAGATTAAAAATTTAACCTAAGACACACTAAAAATGAAAAAATAAACTTAATCTATGGTTGGGTTGCGTCCCAAAAAGTTCTTCTTTAAGGTCTTTTAGCTGGACCTTAAAGATAGGGAACTTTCAATTCCAAGTTTAGCTCATTATCCAACTTACTTACTCCATTCTTTAGGAAAGGGCAAACAAATGATCCAAAGGGTCCTATACCTTTAATTAAAAGTTTAAAAACATCAAAAATCCTTCCTTTGAAAAGAAATAATGCAAAGACCTTACCCTTAACAAAGTACCATTGAAGAAGGTTAAGAATCACTTCTTTTGGCCTAGGATTAAAAGTAGTAACACTTAGAAAATCAATGATCCCACATGATACTTCACTTGGCTCATTCTTCATAATATCATCACAAGCCTCCATCTCACTCTTCTTGGAATCAATTAGAAGCTTTTCCTCTCCATCAATGGTGTTTTCATCATGACTTGTATTCTCGATTTACAATTTTAGCAAATTGAACCATAAAGTCATAAATTGATTCATCACTCTATAAGATTTCATTATAAAGTTCAAATGCTTCACTTTTAAAATCATGGTTAGAATTCATGCTCACATTAACTTCCACGTCATTATCTAGATGAAAAATTGATTCATCACTCTCTAAACCTTCATCATAAGTTTTAACATTTTCTAAGTGAAGAGTGATAACACCTAATTATACATCTTTTAGACATGTATTCATGATCATTACTTTATGTTTGATAGGTAATTTCACATGATGTTTGGTTCATATTGGATTATTCTTGAATAAGATGCTTCTTATGTTGCTTTTGATAATTGTTTAGGTTGTACAAAACCTTTGTGAGCATTTTAAGACACTTTTGGATATAGAAGAGGTGTGAGATCAATTTAATAAATTAGAGCATCAATTTAGGATGCTCCTTTAGAGTATTAAGTTATGAGGATCCACACCAAATATCAAAGATATATGACAAATTATGAAGAATGTATAAAGGAAAGATCATAACATGCTAAACTGGAAAACATAATTTGTACCGTTGCTTTTTGTAAGGTATTAGGTGTAATTATAGAGATTCAAATTCTATGAAATTTCCCAGAGCGTGAGACCCAAATATGAGGACCATAAATATCAAATTTCGTGACAATTGGAGGTCTGTAGACGAAGATATAATAAAAAGACCTAGCCGTGCTAAAAGCTAGAAAAGCTGATGTGGAAAATTAGTAGGGATGATGTGTCTAATTTCTTTTTATGCTGTTTTGGAAAATAAAAGATGTCAATAAACCCTAGCAACCACCATTCTGACCCTAGGACGCATCTAAGACAAAAATAGAGGATTTTGGAAGAGAAAAAAAAAACGTGAAGAGACTCAAGAATAAGGAAGACAATCAAGATTCATCACGTGCTTTCCAGATTTTTAGTAGGAGAGCCATCATCCTTATCACTAGTTTTCCCTTTCTCTTGCTTTCCTCTTGGTTTTTAATCTGAATATTATTTTTTTGAACATGATTATGGATTGCTAAATCTATTTAGGTCTTGTTATTGAATTGTTTACCTAAATTTTACTAAATTGATTTAATGTATAGTTTTTTGTGTTAATTATTGAGCTTATAATCACTTCGAATCAAGATATTGTTTTGATTTATTTGAGTTAGGGTGCACAATGAGAGTTGGTAGCTTAATGGAGCTATAATTAAATAATTAATATGTGATTGAAGATAGATCTTAATTATTTGTTAATTGTCCTTAGGATTGCTTCAAATCCAATTACATTGTTCAGGAGCAGTGTTGTGAATCGAGAGGTTACAATTTAATTTTTAGGTAGTTTAATTGGGATTATATGGTTAGATTGGAGAGGGTAATCAACTATTGGATATCTAAGATCAAACATAACTAAATCAATAGGGTAAAAGGAAGATAAATAAGGATAAAACAACCTTTAAGTCTCCAATATGGAGTATCTTCTTTGTTTTGTGTTCTTCTGCGATTACATTCATTTAAGTTTCGTTAGTTTAGTTTAATTTTTCAGTTTATATACTTTTTTACCTTAAACAAAGTGTAACTCAGATTATTAGGTGTCTAGAATCAATCCTCGTGGGATTGAGATCAATTATACTATAAGTTACGACCTGTATACTTGTAGTGTAGCTAAAACTAGCAAACAAGTTTTTGGCACCATTGCTGGGGGATTATTATTTTAGCATATTGTTTAATTTGGATTCTTTTGATTTAAGGATTTTTGATATTTTTCTTATGTGATTACAGGTTTATGATAAGAAAAAGTGACTAGGAGTTTAAATAAGTTGGAGGACACTGAAATGTCAGACACTACAAAGGACGAAAAAGAACTTAGGAAGGTAAAACACTAAGAAACTATTGGAAGAATAATGGTTGAAGAAGCGAATCAAGGCAGGTGATGATTTTGCAAAACTATCTAACTTGTTTTATGCTTAAAATTTCAAGTATATAGGTCGTAACTTGTAGTAAAAGTAGGATACCGATCCCACAGAGATTGAATTTAGTCACCACTTATCTTAGGTTTTACTTTGTTTTAAAAAATGATTTTAAATTATTAAAAACTATAAATTAAACTAAAATTAATTAAACTAACAATAAACAACCAATAGAGACAAAGTGCAATAATTTGTTAACCAAGGTTTAATATTAGGAGTTATTTTATCCTTATTTTGCTTCCCTCTTATGTTCTTGATTTAATTATACTTGAACCAAGATTTCTTACTGCTTAATTACCCTCTCTTAAGGCATAATTAGTTGACCCTAGTTGAAATGGATTAGAACTAATTATGCTATCTTAGACTTACCAACTTCTCCTAACCATTCATCTAGATGTTACGCACTCTTATAGGTGATTTTAAGTAAATAGTCAAGATATCTCTTCAACTATTTGGAAAAACCTGAATATTTATAGGTCCATTGGGAGTTAACCCTCATTACACTACCCAAACCAAATGCCCAAACACACCC
>JAOXYD010000002.1:11455577-11469279 GCA_028565735.1 Pinacopodium congolense
AGGACCTTATAAGTGATCAAATTTTAGTAGCTGATAAAGTAATTGTTGGTCTTTATGCTTTAGATAGAAATTCCTTCCTGGAAACATAATTAGTAACGTTTTTTAGGGTAAAAATAAAATTATGATAAAAATTAAGAATAAAAGGTATTTATATAAGTGTGAGCTGTTATAGGATAATTTTATAGTTACTTAGGATTGAAAATAAAGTAAAATATAGTATAAAAACCAATATAAAACACTCCTAATAGATTCCTGGTACGATAGTTCCTAATTCTCCTTATGAATTATAAACAGGAAGAAAACCTAATTTAGGACATCTTCATAGTTAGGGTTGCCTGGCATAAGTAAAGATATATAATCCACATGAAAAGAAATTTAGTTCGAGAACATAAGTGATTATTTTATTGGCTATCCCAAAAAGTTAAAATGGTACAGATTATACTATCCTAACTATAATGTGAGAATAGTTGAGTCTAATAAAATTTGGTTTATTGAGAGTGGTCTAATTAGCAGGAGTAGGGAACCACAAAAAGTGGATATTCAAAAGAGCTAAGTAGAAACTCTTCCATCAAGTGTTATTTCCCCAGTTATTATCCCTCTTGTTATATCTCGATTGTGTAATGTGACAATCACAAATTAATATTTCAAACCCAAAAATTGAACATATTACCAATGACCCAACTAATAATGTGTAAGTAAAAAATAAACAAGTATTTCCATAAGAAATAGTATTACGAAAATCTGTAAGGTAGAGGAGACTTACTATTTCTAATGACTATACAACTTATTCACTTGAATATGAATGCAACTTGAGCATTGATCAAGATTTAGTCTCGTTCAAACAAGCCATGGAATATAGTAATTCTAAAAAGTAGTTCAATGTTATGAAAGAAGAGTTGAAATTAATAAATGATAACAAAGTCTAGGAACTAGTTATGTTGCCAAAAGGTGCAAAGTAAGTAGTTTATAAATGGGTCTTTAAGATCAAACTTGACTCAAAAAACAACACTGAAAGGTATAAAGCCAAAATTGTTATCAAATATTACACTAAAAAAGATAGAATTAATTATAAAGAGATCTTCTCTCTAATTTCAAAGAATGACTCTTTAAGAATTGTTATGACTTTGGTGACTTATTATAATTTGGAGTTTCACCAAATAGATATAAAGATCTCCTTTCTAAATGGTAACTTAGAAGAAGAAGTGTACATGGATCAACCTAAAGGATTTTGACAACAATGATACCTTAAGTTTAATGATAATATTACATCTTATGATTTTGTAGAGAATACTATTCATTGATGTATCTATATAAAGATCAGTTGGAGCAAATTCATTATACTAGTTCCATATATTGACGATATTCTTCTTTCAACTAATGATATTACCTTATTACATGATGTAAAGAATGTTCTATCTAATAATTTTGAAATGATATATAGTAGTGAAGCATCTTATGTGATAGGAATAGAAATATTCCATGCTATATCACAAAGATTATTAGTTTTGTCTCGGAAAAGTTATATTGAAAAAGTAGTATAGAGATTTAAAACGAAAAAATACTTAGAACGAATAGTTCCAATTCAGAAAGAAAATAAGTTTAGTAAAATGTAATTTCTAAAGAATGATTTAGAACGTGAGATAATAGAATCTATTCCATATTCATCAGTAGTTGGAAGTTTAATGTATGCTTAAACTTATATTCAACTGTGTGATAACAATTATAGTATTATCCACCTAAAATTCTATGAGTTAAGTTGATTATATGATACAAAGAAGAAATCATGTTGTATAACATGTGATTGCCATGATCTAATCATCTCAATTCAATTACAAATGACTTGATAGATTTGATTTATGATGTATACATTTTGTTATTGAATCACCAAGTTGTAGTACGGGTCAAGTGAGAAATTATTAGATTATAGCCTAAGTGGCCCATGTAATTTATTATAATTGAGTTCTATTAAAAGAATCGAAAATGATAATTTTTTGGTGTTTAAGGAAGTTAAGTTTCAATAAATGAAAACACATTTCAAAAAAATGTCTAACCATCAGAGAGAGAGAATGGATAGAAGGAAGAGAGGGAAGAAGTGATAGAAATTTTATACCAAAACACAAACATGGATCAAGGAACATTTGTTGTTGTTAATGTTAATTGGATATGATAGAAATGGTAATCGATCCTTTAAGATTTCAAATTTATGTGAATTACTTTAATGTTGAAAATTATGAATTTATTGAATGAGTAACATTCTTTTTTATTTGAGTCAATTATTATTAAATTATAGAATTTGATATATTGACTGGTTGACATTGATTAATGAACAGTTGTGATTTTGGGATTTTGTTTGATTTGAGAATTAATTTGAAGAACTAAAATTATTATAATTTGAGAATTTGTTGTAAATTGAAATTGAGGAATTTGAAGAAGGGGTGTTATGGACGTACTGGCCCTAACAAGGGCACCTATCCCTAAGTTTAGAATACGTTCCTCGTGTATACTTTAGATAAAGCGATGTTTAAAGAGTAATATTCCCAAGCTCATGTGCTTCCTTTCCCATCCTTTTTGACTATTGCAGTCAACAATTCGTCTATAGACTTCATATGGTAGCGGTGTGTACATAATCATTAGCAGATTGCATGATTCGACAAAACCATTTTGCTATGGATGATACCAATTAATTTAAAATATATAGAATCTTTTCAACTGCATGAATGATTGAATATACACCTAATTAATTAGCTGTTATATGCTTTGCATGCGATCATCTTTTAGAAAAGTTACTTTAGACTCGTTTTACTATTATGATAGGTATGTTTTACGCACCGACAAACCAAATAATATCGTTAAATATCGTTAGTGCAAATGATGCCATGAATGTTTTTTTATATAACAGATCCAAAGATGATATGCACAGATTCTTGGGGAAGGAAAAATAAAAGAAAGATAGAAGAGAGAAACCCTTGATTCTAACCCCCTACAGATCATAATTAGCATGCCTAGATCAACTTCCTAAATTTGGAGAATTTGGTTTGTGTGCCAACCAGTTTAAAGTTAGATTGGAGTGCATGATTCTTGATCCACTTTGATTTAGTAGCAAAGCCTAACACTTGATGTGTGCTCACACGATATGCAAACTGGTATGCATGTATCTTGAAGGAATATAGCCAAGGGGAAAGGAGCGGCCTAAGTGTTATCTTTATTTTTCCCAAGTATATTTGAGCAAACAAATGAAGACTTGTAAACTACTTCGCATTTATGATAGAAAAACGTTGTAGTCATCTCTCCCAGATATAAATGGAAGAACCTTATTATAATCTGGACATTATTAGTTTCCACTACATACGCATGTCCCAAGTCACTTGTTAATGATACTTAATCTAGGAAATCGAGATGGAAGTGATAATCATCATCATAATAGTCAAGTTGAGAATAATATGTTCATTTATCAAATGGTCAATCGAATCTAATACTACAAAAGGATTGATTAATAAAAACAAAATCACGGAGATATATGGTTTGATCACATTGAATTCTAAATGCCAAAGAACTTTGAAAAGGAATCAAAAGCTTTTGAGAATGTGAGCAAAATGCGAGAACGCATGTCATGAGGAAAGAACCTCAAGTTTGATTTTTAAGACCTATGGAGCAGCAGTATTGAACTTATACCTGCTGGTATGAAAGGAAATTTAGCCGTGTCAGGAGTTATCTGCTGTTTTCCCCTTTTCGACAGGGACCTAGTAAGGAATAATAACACCCGAGGTATACTCCCTTATGAAAGTAATGACTTCTAACCTTGAGGATGGAGCTGGAGGGTATAGTAATTGTGTGCCTCTTATCCTTACAGTTTACCATATAAATTTTTTTGGGTGACATGACTTGCAGAACAATGCTCCCTACCGTAACATCTCATTCTAATTGAGCATAAAGAGCATGAAAGCATGCATGCATATGATGCAAATAAGCAACTAGACAATGTAAGTGCATAAGGTATTTGACCATAATTCCATTCTGGTTTTATAACTTCGTTTGCAGAAAATTGACTTTGAGGGTTTATATCACGCTTGCTTATGCAAAAAGTAAAGGGAAAGAATGGATTGAGAGCCAGGCAAAAGACAGGGATGTGAATCGTGCATACTATTGTGAATAAAATTCTCTCGACACATTTAAAGTGTGTATTACGCTGTGCTCTTTAATTGACTACTAAAGTTATCGACAACACATAAAATGTCAAAGATATATCTGCTTTTCTTTGAATTATTGAACCGCCAAAGTAGTAAAGGTTCCTGCAAGTAGCGGTGTTTGAACATAGCACTTGCTTGTACCAAAAGAAAATACAGAACACAGCATTTGCATGTTTCTGCACATGATCTCATCTCTTTGTTAGTAAGTCCGTGTCTGATGCCTATTTTACATGCTCAATCAACTGAGGGACCGAAGGCAGAAGAGCTATCGTAATTGTTTTTCCACTAATATAATATGTAATACTTCCATTTTTTAAAAAAAAAACAGCAGATATACATTATATATTTATGGTTTACTACTTCGTGAAGACTCCTTTGATGTCTGAATTTAGTTTAAGAGATTTCACATGACCATCATGAAAACGCAATATTCTAATTTTAAAATATAAAAAATGTAAATTCAATTCAAAATTTTGCGAAAAATTTAAAAGATAGATAAAAATTTTAAAAGAAATAGAGCAATTTAATTCAAAATAAGAAAAGGCTTTTCAAGAATACAAAAGATAAATATTTATATATGTTACAAATCCTAAAACCTAATAATAAGGATAAAATAATCTTTAATTTTCCTAAATAAAATAAAACACTTCAAAAATAAATTATCTTAAATAAAAAACACAAATACATCTATTAATAGCAATTTAATTCTACCATCAACATTATTGATGTGTGTCGTTGATCTCTTAACTTTTGATTTCTAACTCTAGATCAGTCTCTCTCACTTATAAAAATAAACTAACCTCAAATTATGATTAAAGTTCTCAAGTTATTTGTACTGCAAAGTCTTTGCAAATTTTAATGCGTACAAAACATAGTGAAAAATATTACCTTTATCCTTTTACTTAATTATGATTTTTTCGCTTTCTTCAAAAGACCCTCAAATGTTAAATTTAAATTCTCCTTCTTGCACTTCTTTTACTAATAACAACAATACAAGTAAATATATTATAACTTTTTACAATCTACTAAAATTTTATATTCTTTTATAATTCAGCCACAACAGTACAATCATTTTTAAATTCATCTAGAGCTTATAAAATGTTCTTACGAGGACTTAGTGTTATAATACTCATGCCTAATTAATATTTATTGATTATCTATATTAAAATTTTCTAATCAATTTCTTCTTGAGCAAAAGTCTCTTCATACTTTTTTAAATTATGATTCCTAAGCCACTTAATAACATGATACATATTAATTACTTTATATGGGTAATAAACTAACGTTCCAATCATATATTGAGGAAATATAGACTCGTTTTCTCTTTCTTCACAAACAATAACCTCCTCTTGATGAAATACCTCATAACTCTTATTAGTAACTTCTATAATTTTCACATCATCTCTTTTACTCCCTTATTTAATTTTCACGGAAGAAATAATTGTTTCATTACTATTAGGAAATTCAACATCCTCCTCATTCTCTTTCAAACTGCCTTCGTTAATAGAAGTCACACCATAAATTTCACAATATGTGACTTATTGTCCTTCTTAAGATTTAATTCATTTTTATATTTCACATATTAAGCTTTAATCTTTGAGAAAATCGTTAAATTTGTAGATTTCACTACCTCCTCGTCTTTTATCAACTCTTCTCTTTTTCTTGTTAACAAATGAGCCTCTTTTGTCTCCATTGTTTCATTAACGAATTCACCTTTATTATCATCTACTTACAATAATTGATTGTTACTTTCTCCCCAAATTTTCACACTTCTCTTACGACTTATAGGTACTAAAGTGTAATATCATTAATCTCTTGACTTTTGATTTTCACGCCACTATAGTTTAATGATTAACAAAAATAAAATATTTTATTAATATTTTATTATGTGATTTTGTCATATTATTAGCATGATAGTGTATTTTGGAGTATTTTCATATTATTAATCATTTCATTAAAAATGTTAATAAATAAGGTTTATATAGTGACAAAAGACATAAAATTGTCATATTTTACTAATTTTAAATCGCTGAACTGTTAAAAAAATAAATGATAAGGAAGTATTCCAGGTATAATAATCTTCAAAATTTTAAGACCAGACACATACTTAAATGCTTGTGATTGGATGGATATGCACAATATTTTCAATTAGAAATGCAATTTAAGTAAAAACTTGAATGCTTTAATGTGAATAATATACTATAAATAAGTTGGTTAAAAACATTTAACAATATGTTTCCAGAATTTCACTGTCGGTTGTTTTCTTATATCATTGATTAAATATTAATCTTTTCATCGATTAAAATATTATTTGTGATTTTTCATTTTATACATGTTCATTTTATGCACAAACATAAAAAAGATTATATACCTTAATTGACATGAAATGCTCCTTTTTTTTTCAAATGATAAGTTTGGATTTGAACTACCAATAATAACGAAAATTTTCTCTACCTCATCATAATACAAATGCACCCCCTCAAGTATCAATTTAAATCCTTCTAGATTATGTATCGTTAATTTCATCTGAAGCAATATTCTAAGCATTGGTTCAAACATTCCGAAGAATCCTATTATTGTTGTCAAATCATGATTTTATTGGATCATTTTTTTGGAATACATCTGAATTTGAAATTAATGCGCAAGTTCCATAAAGCAAAAGAAGTTGAGTTTTAACTTAGTGTTTTCTTTTCTAAATTACTACCTAATTTCATAAGCTTAATTTTAAACTATTAAATTTAAAGTACTCTAAATTGATTGATTATTTAATACATAACGTTTAGAAATGAATAGTTATAGGGAAGGACAATGTACAAAAGTAAGATGCATCTAAAATTTCAAAATAGTTAACTTGTATCAAAGTTTTCAGTAATAACTTTAATTTTGAAAAGTATGGTCATTATGCTATAAAGCAATAACACTTTGTCCAATCAGTGTCCATATCTCCAGCCAACACAGGTGAGTAGAAGAAATTATGACCCATTGTTCTGCCATTTAAGTCACGTATGCTCCACAACCATACATACTAAGAAGTCAGAATGAGATGTTTTAGAACTGCGAATTTGGCACCTCCAATCCAGATTGTTGAGACCAGGCTGTTGGTAGGGTCATCTCAATAGCCTAAAGGAGAACTATAGTGGCCATATACATACATAAATATATATATATATATATATAGATGCGATCAGCTTTAAAATTGATAATGGGTATCACATTATAATTTGGTATAGCATGCTTGATTTCTCAAATAAACTTATCTTTTTCGGGAAAATGCAAATAAACTTACCTTGCAATGAAAAAAAGAGAAAATTACATTTAAAAAAAATAAAAATCCACAAAATGAGTTTTCATGTTTTGAATGTGAATAATATTCTATTCAAACATGTGCATTAAACTCGAGAATGCCTTTACTGTTATAAAATCTTTTATATATATATATATATATAAGGTTAATTATACCAGATTTTTTTATAGTTGTAATCTATTTTCATTTAATTCCTAATTTTTTGAAACTATTGTTTACTCATATATTTTTTAGTTATTGACAACGGAGTTATCTAAAACATTTTCATTAGAAAAATTAATAGAGAAATAGAAAATGACATCATTTCTCTGAAGGATTTGTTACTAACAAAATAAATGTTTTATCTGAACTGTGTAATAGATTAACCATTTGTGTAATAGACCATATCGTTTAAGAAGTTCTTTTAAAAAATGACGCTGTTTTATTTTTTAACTTCTTTACTAATTTTTCTAATGGAAAATGATGTTAAGGGGTTCAAATGTTTCTAAATAAAAAAGTATAAGGAACAAATAACAATTTTTAAAATTAAAAATTAAAATAAAAAAGGATAAACCATAGGATTTTTGCCGTCATTTAACAAATTGTTTATCATATACAGTGCAATGTATTGTCCAATCTTATTTCCTTAATAAGAAAATTTGGTCTAGAAAGTTCTTGGTCAATGAATAATCATATCTAACTATTTCTTAATTTGTATAACATAGATAGGGGATTCTGTTAAATAGGACTAAACATTAATTCACACAGGCGGCTTAGATGAACTATAAATTGAGGCGTGAAACCGCTGTTATGAGAACTCAATTTTTGTGATGCACTAGAAATTATGTCTCTGCAAACTTAAGGAGTCCCAACATTTTTGGGTAAGTTGTGAAAAAGTAAGCTATGCACTAAAAAAAGGCATAATAATTTCCTAATATTGTGACAGGAGATCTGGTTTTGACATGTCTGTTTGATTATTTATCTGAATATCTGTAGAGATTTTCTGCTGTGAGAGAACTGGAGTTATAGAATACAACAAAGATCTATACGCACACCACAGGTGTGGATGTTAAACTATTATCATTAATTGGAATTAATAACAGAATAATATTTATATACTAATTAAATTGTGCAGGTGAAACCGAAAATGTACAAAGACGAGCAAAACTCGAAGTACGTTTGAGATTCAGAAGACTTTAATGTCAGAATGGTCTTTAGCATAGCTGTCTGCGTTGTATTTGAAAACTTTCAACATGAAATGCAAGGTCAAACAACGCACTTAATCTTCATACTTCCCGTTAAGGCCAGTCCTGCCTACTTAAGCAAACTATTAGTTATTCGCAATTGGATGCCGTAGTCAGGCCTTGAAATCAATATACTAACTAATTGGTCACATAATTACTATAGTTCTACTTGAGAATTTATTTATTTTCTTCTGTTTATGAAAATATAATAAAACTCTATAAATAGTCCTTTTAACTATCTATGTAGAATAGCCCTGTTTGGAATTCGGATGACGCAATTGGTCATTTCCTAGACAAATGTGGGAAAGCTCATATGGTATAAGAGACAAAGAAATGCCAAAAAGATTTTGTGACTACTTGATAAGAAGAGATTTTGAACATATCCGATGAATAATTAATGAAATCTTTATGTATTTTGGTGTTCTCTAAACGATTTTAACTGTGTAATCTGCATTTAAAAGTTTTAAAATTAATTTATGTCAAATAGATGAGTTTTTTGTTACACAGAACATATTCTCTTCTCTATATAGACACTTGATTGGTAATAACTAATATCATAAGCATTATTTTAATAACTAATATCATAAGCATTATTTTGCATATTACTGAGGTCCCTTGCCACCACTATAAATTAATTAACCTATCTCATCGTCTGGCACAGAATATTTAGTTTCCTGAACTGCTAGCTCTTCCCTTCCATATCAAGACCGAGATACTCACTCTGTTTTCTCTATCCCTGTCCATCTCTCTTGAAAGTGGGTTCACTGGTCGAGTGATCGCCCGTCACCACCATAGCCATGGTGTTAGTAGCAACTTTAGTGGTTATACTACTTTTTTCATTCGTTAAGGTTGCATATGACACCCTCTCATATTACTATCTAACACCTAGACGCATCAAGAGAATCATGGCAAAGCAAGGAGTGCATGGTCCAGAACCTCGGCCTCTTATGGGGAACGTCTTAGACATGGCCTCTCTTGTCTCACAAAAAACCTCCAAGGACATGGAAAGCATCAACCATGACATCGTTGATCGTCTTCTTCCACATTATGTTCTCTGGACTAAGACATACGGTATATGCAAATCAAAAAAATTTAAATTGAGCATGTCTTTTAACATGTGATGTACCAAAATCATCAGGAATATTGCTTTTTTTTTTTGTTAATTTATTGCAGGGAAAAGATTTATATATTGGAACGGAGTTGAGCCTAGAATGAGCATAATGGAGACTGAATTGATCAAAGAACTTCTGACCAAGAACAGCACCAAAGCAGGTAAATCTTGGCAACAGCAACAAGGATCAAGGCATTTCATCGGTCGTGGTTTATTAATGGCTAATGGCCAAGACTGGTACCATCAACGCCATATTGTTGCTCCAGCCTTCGTGGGGGACAAATTAAAGGTGGGTAGTGTTTGATGCCAGTAGTATCTGTTTAGAACGATCTGATTACGTTTGTGATACACGTGGGATTATTTTTATGGTTTCAATTAAATGTGCTGAAAATGGTTTGGTTCGTTTTCATGTATTTGGAAAAAAGAGCAACGCGGTGCACATGGTGGAGTGCACTGAGCAGATGCTCCAATCGCTACAGATTGCGATAGAATCAGGTCAAACCGAATTTGAAATTGGTGAATACATGACTAGGCTCACTGCGGATATCATCTCAAGAACCGAGTTCGATACTAGCTACGAGAAAGGCAAGCAGATTTTCCGGCTCTTAACAATTCTTCAACGTCTTAGCGCTCAAGCAACCAGGCAGTTGTGGTTTCCCGGAAGCCGGTGAGTGTTTATACATTGAAATAGATTTCCTTTTTATTTAAATTTTTTTCTAATATAAAATCTAATAAAAATGTTTCGTACATTGTATCAATTAAGTTCTTTCAAATTAATTAGGAGATGTCCACTTAATTTTATTTTAACAATTTAATAATTTAACCAAAGATATTTCCTTTTGGATTTTAACAGATTTTTTCCTAGTAAATACAATAAAAAAATCAAATCCCTGAAGATGGAAGTTGAGAGACTGCTGCTGGAGATTATACAAAGCAGAAAAGATTGTGTTGAGATCGGAAGGAGCAATTCCCACGGGAATGATTTATTAGGCATGCTTCTAAATGAGATGCAGAAAAAAAGAGGAGATGGCTTCGGTTTAAACCTACAGTTGATAATGGATGAGTGCAAGACCTTTTTCTTTGCCGGGCACGAAACAACATCTCTCTTATTGACATGGACCACCATGCTTTTGGCTACCAACCCTTCTTGGCAAGACAAGGTTCGAGCTGAGGTGAACCAGATTTGCGGTGGTGAAAGTCCCACAATTGATAGTCTCTCCAAACTCACTTTGGTAAGCTTCAAATCTCATACTATTTATTTTTAAAGAAAATACTTGGTGGTAATGCATCTAACACTTTAGGTTTTATTTTTCTTGCACTTGACCAACGTAAAGAATCTAACGATGATGCTTTTATGAATCTAGAGTCTAGTCTTTTGCTAGCTTGACCTCAATCTAGAGAAGCCACAGTTCATATCTCTCAACTACATAATATTTTTTTCCTACTGAATGTCTTTGACTAGTAACGACCATCCATCACGTGTCAGAAGGGTTTAAAAAAGACTACCTTCTTAGTGGAATGGTTAAGAAAATCATGTCTACTTACAATCTCTCAAAGAAAAGTTCCACGACTTCCCCCACCCAAAAGTTGTTTACATTCTATGTTCATATCCTCCAAATCATTCCCTGATCATCTTTCTAAATGTTTTTAATTCAATTTCATTGTTCTTTCCTGCAATTACAGAGAGAACGTAGCGGGTAACATGAAAAGCATATCGCGAATTTTTTTACATGTTATGCTCTTTTTACTTTTTACAGCTAAACATGGTCATAAATGAATCTCTGAGGCTGTACCCACCGGCGACTCTGCTTCCTCGAATGGCCTTTGAAGATATTAAGTTAGGCGATCTACACATTCCAAAGGGTCTATCAATATGGATTCCCGTGCTTGCACTCCATCACAGTGAGGAGTTCTGGGGTAAAGATGCTAATGAGTTCAATCCTGATCGATTCACTTCTAAGTCCTTCGCTCTTGGCAGGCATTTTATCCCTTTTGCTGCTGGACCTAGGAACTGCATCGGCCAGAATTTTGCTATCATGGAAGCCAAAATCATATTAGCCATGTTGATTTCCAGGTTTAGTTTCACAATTTCAGATAGCTATCGCCACGCTCCCATCGTTGTCATGACAATAAAACCCAAATATGGAGTCCAAGTGTACTTGAAACCCTTGAATTCCTGAAAAGTTTTGTTAAGTGATGAGAGACTCATATTCGGTGAGGGAACCTGGTATTAAGATTGAGATTATTTTAAAGAAGTAACTTATACTTCCCTTTCAGCTTTTTGGTATTATATTAATGTAAGGATAGACATTAGATTTTGCTTCTTCTACAGTTGTATTAAAGTAATAATAAAATAAATGAATTAAACAAGCACATACACAGTGATTTTGCTTTTTGCTTAAATAACTATCCTAAACTTATCTTTATGTCAGGCAAAGCTAGCAAACTAATACATTACCAGTGGCCCTCGGGCATTGCTTCAGAGGTCAGAACTAGCATTTTAAACAACTGAAGGTCTCTTGAAAAGTTGAGTGCTGTTTTATATAAGCCTAAGATGCTCAATGAATAGCATTATAGAAAAAAGAACACACAAAAGTGTTTCCTCTTTAGCTTATACCCTTATATCACACTTGCAATGATAACTTGATTCCTCCATCTTTTTCCTTGTAATTGATTTAACTAGGTGCTCAACTTTAAAAATTGAGCACCACTATGCATCCAACTTGTAATATTAAAAACACGTGGGGTCAAAATCCTTTACTTCAATGCCTTAGTAGGAAGTTGTGCTTTCTACGCCAACCCATGATATATAATACGTACAGCTACAACAGTTTCTGATTCTCTGCTTCCTCCACTGCTTATTTTCCCCACTTATTTTTGCTTCAACTTTCTTATTTTATTGCTTTCGGACACTGTGCACCCCGCATCAGGCTGGTTTGTGCTTGTGTACGGTCGGTATATCACTTCAAACTGCAAACGAAATAAAATATTAGCACTCGAGGTTATTTATAATCTAAAACCCATTTTCATTTATTTTATAACACTCCATAATCTGCTGGATAAAACTTATAATGAATTACCGTATTCGAAATGTAGGCATAAAAATTATAATTATTTCAATATATTTCTTGTTAACTAAAACTTGGAAAATTAGTAAATAGTATGTACTAATCTTTTTAATAAAAATAATGAACTTATTATGTTAATAATATGGATACTAGGAATACTTAAACTCCATGTGATTCGATTTAATCCGTTTTGAATGAGTCTGGTTCGACTCAGTTCAAAAGTCAGTGAACCAAATCCTAAAAATTTTATTAAAAAAAAGAATGAAGTTGGACTTCAAGCATAATATTGTTCGTCTCGAACTCCGTCCTAACTCCATCCCGAAGTATCCTTATTTACATAGTCAACCTTATTTATCTTGTCTGCTCGTTCTTAACTTCTCAACCTTATTTATCTTGTCTGCTCGTTCTTAACTTCTTGTGGTTCAGATTCAAAATTAAAAAAATGTCAAAAATCTACATTTGTTATAAGCTTGTTTGAATTGCGTTTTGGTCTACATTTATTATAAGTAGCCCTGACCGTGGTTAGGTTTCTAACCGGTTAATTGTCGGTTTAGCAACCGGCGGTTAAGGTTTTAAAACCGTAACCATAATTAACAGTTCTAAACCGTAACCGGAACCGTTATTAATAATTTCGGTTAAGGTTAAACTAATTTTAAAACCGTGAACTGGCAGTTAAACTGGTATTTTATTCGTAATTATAAATTTTTATTAAATAATTAATTAAATAAAATAAAAAATATATTTAAAAAATAAATAAAATTTAATATTATATTAAAAATATATGTAATTTTATTTTTTTAAAAATATAA
>JAOXYD010000002.1:11478209-11492625 GCA_028565735.1 Pinacopodium congolense
TTGAAATTATTCAAATATATTTTAACATTGAAAATATATTACAAATTTTCAATTTAAATTATATTTTTATTTATAAATAATTATTATTCAAAATTAGTCACTTATCTGTCTATTATCTCTATTTATAAAGGCTATTCAATTATTGGCCGTCTAATAGTTTCCAATAATAATGAAAAAAAAAAACATTTGGTTGGATTAACTTGGCGGCTCCGAGTTGACGATCACATTCAGAAACACAAGGTCATTATTTCAATCCTTACTTGCAGCCCCAAGGTTCCACCTCCTTATCCCACCCGATATTTTTTATCCTACTTGCCGACACTCAATCTACTCTTTTTTGTTAAAAAAGTTTCCATATCCTTTGAAGAAATCATGATTATTCTGATAAACAAATAGAGAAGTATATAAAATTTCATGACTACATCTTAACGTCTTACCATTTTCAAGCACAATAGAGGATTATTCAGATAACTGTGTGCGTAAATATCCTATTGTTGTGCATCAAATAAAAAAAAGAGAGCTTATTTTTGGCATAAAAAAACTAAAAATGCTTTAAAAGGATACAAGAGAAGCTAATTTTAAGCTTCCTTTCCTACTGAGTCACTCTTTCTACTTTCTGTACTTATTTTCATTAGGAATCGCATTATATATATATATATATATCAGAAACTAACAAATAAGATATGCTGAGTTCTATAGTATATGCTTCAATCTCGTTGACAAAGTAGATTGGTTAATTTAATTTGTCATTAACCTGATTTGAAATCCTTATCGGCTTAAAAAGGCATGTGGAAACTATTCCAAATCTTAGAGGATCTTTGAATTAACCCCACAAGAATTCTGTCCAATGTCATGACACATTTATTTTACTATGTAATGTTTCGAAGACGAAATGGTTTTATTGATGACGGATACAAAGAGATCATATCAATATCTTGAATAACCAATATATTAACTGATAAGATTTTATTTTGATAGACAAGATCTTAGTAATAATAAATTTTCTTATACGTCTAATAAGACTTGTTTTCAGATTCAGGTTGGCACAGGTATTTATTTATTAATCAACTGAAGAAAGGGGATCTAAAAGCGTGACAAATAAAATATGAGTCACCAGTTATGCCAGTAAGACTTCGCACATTTATCAATAAACTGAAGCAAAGAAGAACATAATATAGCTCATGTTTGATTGTCAGATTATATTCTTATATGTTACAGACATCCTTGTAGCGCCTTCGAGATCATTACATTTACTCATGTTTTCGTTATGTTTTGTTTGAGTGACTTTGGGAGCATTTCAGTGCCCAAAAGTGCTTGTATGCAATTTAATTTTATTTTGAGCCCCTTAAAAGAAAGGAATTCATATTTGAAGTTCGACAATTAAAAATATTACCTTCTTGTTTTCTTTCTCTCCATCATCTTTTAAAGAAATTTGAGTTTTTAATGGCATTGACATGGAGCGCACACTCACTTGATCTTCACTAGACAAAACCCTTAACTTCATAATAACACTAGGGGCAGATGATTTCCTTATCATGTTTTAGTAATTTTCAATTCGACCCTTAATGTCAGTTGATGACAAGGTTCATCGTATTATCAAATTGTTGTCAAAATGCTTGAATGGCGTTGAGATTTCTGTGTTTGTTGTCATTATATGGCTAGAATAATTCATTTTTGTTTAGTTTTTTGGCATATATATATATATATATATATGTATATCAATGTATCCGAGAGTAATCCTTATGGCATTTTTTCCCAACTCAATAGCATTAGTAAATTTTCTCAAAGACAGGTAATAAATTTTGTGCCGCAATAGCCCATACTTGACGAAAACGAAAATATACCGATCACAAATGCATAATTTGCAAATAGTGGTAACTAAGTAATACAAAAGTCAACTAATTCTTGAAGGAATTGGCTGAAGATGAATTATTTGATGTGCGACTAAGATGAAATAACTATGGAGATCATCATGAGCCCGCACTGTGAAGCTTGCTGGTTGAGCAGAAGCACTAGACACTTGCTACCTCATGTAACATTTTCTTTCGCAATCAAAAAAGTCAAAACACACTCGTACGATGGAAAAGGTCCACTGCGATGTTGGAAGAAACCCATTTTGAAAGTGACTTAAAATTTTCAACGCCATTAGAGACGATTAAGTTTTGCCTATACTAATCTGTAGTAAGCAGAGTGCATTTGTTGTCAGAAAATGAAGGAAGGAACTATATATGTAAAGACACTTTCCCTACACTAATTTGTCTGATTGCTCGATGGGCCTCCTGTGCTTATGGCGGAGCTTATCTTTATAAACAGGAATGTGATCCGCCAATAAATGTAAGTGGCATGTGCAATGTAGACGGATAAGGATAGATATGATTATAGCTACAGTTTTGGCTGTTTGTGAAGTGCAATTGGTTTCTGATGTCTGATCTATAATTATAGCTGGAGTTGGAAGTATAAGGATTTTGAGGGGCATGGATCGATTTTCTGGAGACAAATGTTGTTGCATGGTTGTAGGAGAGGCATTAAATTTGTTCAAGTGATCAATCAACACACAGGGATGGTGACTTTCCTATGGTGCTGAAGGAGATCTCATGCATCTTTGCAATGCCAAAAGTTTTGGCAAACGAGTATTTGCCGTTATGAATTGATAGCATCTATGTAATGCGAACAACTACAGCCTTTTGTGGATAATCGAGGAGTGTTTCAGTGGAACTATAAACACATATTTATTGGATGATTAGTTTGAGCAGCAGCAGCAGCAGCAGCAGCAGAGTTGTATCCACATGACATACCACAAACTCCAAGTGGCCAAGTGGAAGGTGCACTTCTGGTAGAGAGCATATGCATACAAACTCTTCGTGGTTGTTAATCATCTGTTCTAGGAAATAAGACTTTTACCCATTTGTGAGCTATATTGATGAGTATAATAGCATAGTTTTTATGTGATCAATGATTTGTATTTTTCCAGCACAAAAACGGCAATTTCCAACTTGGTGAAAAGGCAGTAAACCATGGATTACGCACATTGGTTACCATTAGCTGTCATGATCACTAAAAAAATGCCCATGTCAAGCATATAAACTTCTGCGGACCGAAATCTCCAAATTGCATAGTGTTACCGTTAGAAAAAAAAATGTTTTCAACTATGCTATTATCTTGTAAATTCTATGATTTTCATTATTTTTTCTTTTTTTGATTATGATTTTTACGACTTCTAAATGAGTATTCTTCATTTTGATTTAATACATTAATGAATTTATTTTTAATGGCATTATTTTTATCCAATATAATTAAAAAAAACATTATAACCGCTACAAAAATCATAGTAGCTAGCAATCTTAGAATCACCTTACAGCGAGTCATTGAAAACCTCTATGCGATATTTAGAATTTACAAAATTATAGTTTTGTCTACATGCTGCATGTATCGTATAGCAGGATTATACGGCTAGGCAGATGCCTGGCCCGTCCAAGAACATAATGGTGCGTTAGGCTCTCCTGGATGCAACTATAACGTGCCTTTCTTGGTGAAGGCTTAAGAGAAAATGATTGCCGGTTAGACTCGGCCCATTTTTGCAAAAAGTCCAATATATGCATGTTTTCCTCGTTGCCTTTATTTTTGGAATCCACAGGCCGTAAAAGCGATGAGTCTATTTTAGGTTCAGTTTTCGATCAATATAAAGGAAGATGTTTCTAATTTTCAATTTTACTAAATAAAACAAGAAATTTTTAAACCAGTGATCACTCGTTTTCTTTCTTTTTCTTACGAACACTTTGTCTCTTCAGGAATTGAGGAAATGAAAACTAAATGCAATGCTCTCAATTGAAACACTCTGCCAACGGGTATTTAGAATATTTTCGATCAACAGACATTTATCTCGTAAAAACGATTGTGTCAAAAGCAGCAATGCTTGGATGGAAGTAGGCATCCAAATTGATAAAATAATTAGTGTTACTTAAAACTGATTTTGCTAAAGCTTTAGTCAGCCGCGAAAGGGTGATTCGAATGAATAAGAAAGGGTGATTTGAATGAATAAGATTACAGACAACCTTCAACCAAGATTTGCTAAGCCCGTATATATATATATAGAGAGAGAGAGAGAGATATATACTGCTTAATTAATTACTCTCGAACCTTGAACCAAGTTAATTAAAGTGGATCAACTGAAAAAAGAATCGGCCTATGGATAAGAGGAGGCTTTCGAAAATAGATTCTTCAGCTTGCCCTTTCAAAGACGCGAGACAGTGCCAATATCGGTAAAAAATGTACTTTTAGTGTTAAGGTTTTAATTAATATTTATGTCATATTCTAACATTTAAAAATTTTCAAGTTAGATCTTAACATTTTCAAAACGTTTAAAAATAACTTTAGATGTCACATGGCACTTTGATCTACTTGTCCAGTGGACACAACCTAAATATCATGTGACACGATCACGTAACATTATTTTTTACAAAAAATTTATGTGTTAGTTACAAAAATATCATGTGAACTGCTATGTGGCAATAAGACTATCTGTCAAATGATACCATGACACGTGGTAGTTTAACCCTTATAAAACTCTATAATTTTTGTAATGATAGTTTAAGTTTCATAATCATGAGCAGATCAATTGGCAATGCACCTCCTTTAAGTGGTTAAGATCTCGATTTCGAGTCATGTCATTTGTAGTTTAATAAAAAAAGTTATACCATTTTTCAATAAATGTAAAAGTATATATGAAATGATATAGTTTTACTTTTTGATTGTAAAATAGTAAGTATAATTAAGAAAATTAAGAAAAAAAGCTCTATACAAGTAGGTACCTTGGGGATGCTTCTAACCACTACAAATTAGTAACTACCTACACAAAGCAACTGAGAGGGGTAGTAACATTAGTGCATTAGGTCAAAGGATGCACAACTATACACTTCACAACCTATTATGAACAAAAGAAAACCAACATCAGATGAATTAGTGTAAGAAGAGTAGTTTAACAAAAACAAAAGACTTCTTTTTCCATTGTCAACCTACTTGGATGTTGGTTCATTTTTAACCTTAAGAGGAGGGCCTTAAATTGTTTCTTTAGAACTGTCTTTCAACTTCATACATTCTTGTGCCAATCTTTCATATTTTTCACTCTTTCTTTCAACATCCTATGTTCTTGCATCAATCTTTCATATTTTGCACTTTTTCTCTTTGTAAAGTTGATTAAACCATCTGTTTCCTTAAAGAAAATCTTGTTCGATGGAAGTTCTATTAATGGTATGTTTAGAATAGGCTCATATTTTGAACTAGTTAGAGATATAGAGTTTCAATTGCCTTCCTCTTTCATTCTTTGGATGATTATTCTCTTGAGAGATCTTGGAAAAGGGTCCTCTTATGATTCATTAGTGGATTGGATAGGAACTTCACTGTTGTAGCTTCCATAGACATTATTCTTCTTGCTATTTTTCTCTTTCTATTAAAAATGAGTTATATAGGGGAACTTAATGTCACTATCTTCTTCCTGTATCGGCGTTTCCCTCCTATCCTTTAGCATTGGTCTCTTGCTATACTGGCCTCTCATGTGCCTTTTATCGTCTTGACATTTAAGTGGTATTTGAATGAATCTACTCCGTAGGAATTTTAATTTGGTTAGTTACAATTCAACTAGCTCTAGTTTACTATCCTTATCTCTCTTCCCTGAAGATATGATATGATTTTCGTTATCTTTCTTCTTCCTCATCTCTATACATAATGTATAAGTATGATAAACGAAATGGTGTAGCTTTGAAAACTACTTAAGAGCCTTTTTAATTTGTCTAGAAGTTTTATTTTTCTTTCCACTTTAATAGAAATTGAAAAAAAAAATTGAACTGAAATACAGAGATATAAGACTAAAATAAAAAATATTGAAGTTATAAAACTTAATTGCATTTTTTTCTTAATGTTTAAAATAAAAAATATCGTTATGTAGGTTAGAGAATTGGAATCCTAGGCTAAATTGATTAAGTTTACTTATACAAACACTTAACCCATCACTACCTATGGTATTTGCTAATGACAATTATATATCAAAAGCCTATACTTAGCAATTGAATTAGAAATCACTAATAGGATGCCCAAACCTTTATGATAATTGCTAATTCATAGTATTAAACCTAACTTTTAATTTAATCTCAATCAAAAACACAACGCCCAATGAAAATTAAGTCATATCTCACAATTATTCATCTATAATCCCTTTAATATTTTCAACACAATAAAATATAAGCTAACATAATGAAAATAACAAAAGCATAATATAAAATTAAAGGAAAATAGAAAAGAAATGTAGAAATCATAAAGGAAAGAAGATGAACAAGGCTGAAAAATTAAGGAATGAAAATTATAATAATATAAAACCAAGGTTTAACACTATTCAATAAGACCTAAATATATTACATAAGAAATATAAAGGAAAATATGAAGAACAATAATAGAAACACAATAAAACCAGAGTTCAACACCTAAAATTAGCTAATCTAAGGTCTAAACATGAAAGAAGATGAAAATACAAAGAAGACAACTATAAAACCTAAGGAAAACTTAAAGAAACCAAAGGACTACTTAAGTAAGAGTCAAAATTACTGGACATGGCCTCTCTTCTACTTTTTATACATCCTCTTAAGGTTTAAAAAAGGTTTTGGAAGTGAAAGGTTGAGTTTGTCCTTAATTTTGGCGTAAGACATCGTTTTTTGGAGACTTAAATGATGATTGTTAGGGACTTAAACAACGTCTTTTTATTCGGGCTATTTAAGTCCGATAAAGTTGACAACTTTTGTCCTTCTTTATGTTTTCTATTCTAACTCCTCCTATGCACTTTAAATGGCTATAAAATTTCATATGTAGGTTCCTTACATGATGTTCTTGCACCTCATAAATTTTCAGAATAATATGAGCTCTAAAAGTGCACCTAATGCTTCACCAAAGTCACTTACACTAATACTAATGCTTATTTGAGCTTCTCTTGCTATTTTTGATTCAATTCTTCTCTAAACTTGGCCCTTTTAACTAATATTTGTATCCTAAAATAAAATCTACATGTAAACTCAAACGGAACATAAATTAAGCAATTAAACACCAAAAGAGGGATGAAATGAAATTGAAATTGAAATGAAAATATCATAAAACGCATCCATATAAGTACAATCTTCTTTTAGGGTGAAGAGTAACTCTTACAAGACATAATCTTTTTATTGAAGGTGAAGATCAATCTTTGGACAAATATTTTTATGAAAAATAGGAGCCTTTACAAAATTGAGCAACTGAACAATTCAATAATCTCCTTATAAGTAACAATATACACCTAAAGGAGTGTTTCACTTAAAGCTTAATTAAACTAAGGGTTAGTGTTGGCCCTATATAGCATCTATTAAATACTTAAAAAAACTAAGAACAACAAATTTAAACAATCAAAACAAATTAAGATAGCTTAAATTGTGAATAAAGCAAGAACAAAATAACCAGAGACAATTTTGATATATTTGAAAATTTAAGCTTGAAACAAATGAAATAATTCCCCTAAAGCACAAAATTTTGATTAAACTTTAGAACACATAAATACATAGAAAATTTTTTTTTCACACTTATAAACATATTAACATAATGATAAAAGAGATTGAACCAAGAGTAGTGTAAATGGTGGCAGCTTTAAGGTTTGAGAAATTTTGACCTTATAAACTTGTTTAAAGAGCATACAGAATTATTAAAAGTGTTTATGTATGTTATATATAAGGTTAGGAAGGGGTTATAGTTGTCTGATATAAAAAGTATCTGTTTGGGAGACAAAATATCATTGAAACCTTAAACCCTAAAACTAGTCGTTAGAGACGGGGACCTAAACATTGGTATATGGGGAGCTCAACGATGCCATTTAGGTCTTTGTTCAACTGCTATTGACCTCTCTGGAAAATAGAGGTTAAAAGGCCCTTGTTATATGACATCATTTAAGTCCCTTACTCTCGCCATTTAAGCTCCAAAGAACACAAAACATACTTCCAATCAATTCCAAATCTTTCTAAATACTTTTCTAGGGTTAATCAATACTTTAAATAAGTTTTAAAACATAATTTGAGACTATATGAATATCCAAAATGATTCAATGATTTCAAAAACAAGAATTGACCTAAGAAATGAAAATTTATGCAATTTTAAAAAGTTATATGTAATGCATAATAACTTTGAGGCCTTAAGATCAATTGAACATTAAGTAAAACTTATAATCATATTCAAAACCACCTAGCTAAGGTCTTGAATTTGCTAGATCTTTTGTTCTTGTATCAACTTCAATTTTGGCCTTCAAGCTTCAAGTTTTCCATATTGAATCATCCATTTAATAAACCTATCTTTAAATTTTACAACATAAACTTAAATCATTAGGAAGTAATCATGTTTTGTTATTATCAAAACAAAGATTAGAACCTCCCTTAGTTCATCATGTTATATTACTCATATGTTATTAGATTCATAAGTGTTTATTTATTAATATAACTTAATTTATAATGAAATATGATACTTATTTTGTATAAATTATTATAAGAGAATATTTTTTATTTTGAAAAATTATAAATAAATTATTCTTTTTATATAATAATAAAAATTTTAAGAAATATGTCTAAAGATTAAGTTTAAATTTAAAATTTTATAATTGATCAAGTTTAAATTAAAAAAAACGTTCATTTTGTATATTAATTGAATGAAACATAAATTTTTTAAAAAGCTTTTTATTATGAACTTTAATTAAACTCTTTTAAACCATCTCATACAGAAGCCTAATTAGAACATGATTTAAGTGAAGAAAAAAAAAGATCACATAGCTATTAATAAAATTTAATAATTAAAAATAATTGATTTAAATAACTATGGAATTAACTTTTAAAATGTAAAAGAGGTTTAGTAGAAATTTATAAAGATATTTAAAATGAAGAATGGATTGCATTTATAATAATTTAGCATCTCCTCTTAACATTTACTTCTTAAGTATTTATCTAAGAATATTAATTCATTAAACTTTTTATATATAAAAAGTTCTGAATTATTAATAGAAAATTTTTTTAAATAATTACTCAAGAAGTCAATGTAAAGCTATGAATTGATAATAATAATTATAATCATTTGTTAAAAAATTCACTTGTTTTAAATTATTTTATTCAACATCAATTATTACAATGATTGTTTATTACTTTTTAAGAGAGTATGCTCCCTTATCATTACCTTAATTAATTTAAATGATTTTTTGTGTTCTTTTTATGTTCTTTCAATAAATTAGTGTTGTAGTCTAATTATACTCTAATTTCTTGTCCAATCAAATCTTAGACCCACTAGAGGCTAGTGCACCTTATTAATAAGAATGTATATAATAGTGAAATACTGAGTATCGTTTTCCTAGGAATCTAAGCATAATATTAGATCAATTAGTATTTAATTATCTGGATAACTCTAAATTGATTTAGTGATAAAAATAAAAAGGAAATAGCTAAAATAAATCCACAACGTTCAATCTAAATATGAGCTAATGAATTAAGAGTTCAACTAATGATAATCTAACTAAGGCTTCATATTTTAATGGGTTAATCAAACATAAGAATAAATTATTGGATATAATTATGGCACTGATCACTAAAATAAGGTATAACCATTGATCACAGAAATACCTTTTTTGTTTTAAACTTAATTTATATATTTGATCTATAAATAAATTGGAATAAAAGGTATTAATCTTAAAATACTTAAACCTAAGTTTGATAGATCTAAGAACCCCTATAAAAGACTTTAAACTTTGATCTACACCTAAATTCAATCATGTTGCCTAATTAACTTTTCAAGGGTCATCTAATCATCTAATAATCTAATTTAGGTGGCTAATCCAATTAAGATTAAATTAAGGGTTTAATTAGAAAATAATCTTCTAATCCTACATAACCTATTTAATCTCATAACCCTAGGTAAAGTAATTTAAGCACACATATTTAATAATGGAAACAAAGATATAGTAAAAAAAAACACATATCTATTGATGAAAAACAAGAACTAATACAAAATAAGAAAGAAAGAGAAAGGAATACAACCAAAATTGACATAATATGTTGAAATCCCATGTTTCAATCCATTTTGAATACTCTTAAGGACTCCAATCTATTGACCCAATGTACAGAAAGAACAAAATAACAAAAGCCCTAGCCTAAATCTTATTTACAAATAAGAAGGAAGCTTGTCTTTCACTTGGCTCTTCATCTTCTTCATCTTTTAATCTGTCTTGTTCCCTACCTTTCTTCTATGTTTTGCTCCGTTTTATAGGTTTTTGGAGTGGCAGCTAGGGTTATAAGATGTCACTTTGTGATTTTCTCACTTTTCTTTCAAAAATAGCAAAAAATATGAGCAAACAATGTGTATAATAGTTATAGATTAGTTGATCAATGACACCGTTTAAGTACCACTATTATTCTCCAAGTTTCAAGCTTCAAGAGGTAGTTAATAGTATAGTTAATAATGTTGATATTCCCTTCAGAAATTGCCATTGATGTTCTATTCTAACATAGCAAAGATGCTTTAACTTGCGACATTGAGCCTCTTTTTGTTTCTTTTCCATCCAATTTAGTCCAAATAGTAATGAACTTACAATTTCATCGAAAGAAACATAAATAGGAAAATTTCACATATATTTACGGTTGAAAACATATTAAAACATAGTATAAAAACCAATATAAATCATCCCTAACAACACTTTCATACTTGAACTGTTGCTTGTCCTCAAGTAAATACTTAGACACTCAAAATAATTTCAAAAGTAGTTGGAAACTAATTGGGGTACTAAAATACAAATCAATGCAATTAACATAACCACTATCTTTTAACTTCATCATAGCTAAGACATGACCCAAAGCAAACACAATCAAACAATTAGTTATAGCCACCATCTTACAAAATATTAAGTATCTAATTAATTCTATATACATCATTATGCAAACTTGTTTCAAGTCACTTAGTCTTTTGATGCAAAAGTGAACACCTTGTTTTCGACACCTCTAATGTCTCAACATTAACTAGCTACTAACACTACTCTTTAATTCGACATTTTTATTGGTTCAAAGCTAGTGGATTTTTATTTTTGATCAATTATTCACATTTTTTTAACTTTAACTAAATAATTTTATTTAATTAAACATCATATTCCAAACTTGCATAAAAAATCTTTATAAGATGTCCTTATATTCCTAGTATTGCATATAAGGGTCTCCAAACATATATAATCACCAAAAAAAAAAAGTTAGTAGTCATTCAGGAGTACTTTAATATTAACTATATCAGCTACATCAATCACATTAAAGTATGTCAATTATTAATCAACTAACTTTCAAAGTTATTCTAAGTAAGACACTTAAAATAGTAACTTTTAAACTTACAACAATTTAAATGGAGATGTAAATATCATTTCCCTTTCCTTTTGATTCCCCCACACTTCTCAATGATCAAATAACATAAATAACAATACATGGAAGAGAAGGGAAAAATAAAATCCCTAGATTTTTACATTTTTGCTCTTTTAGTCATCTATACTAACTAAAAAATAAGAGATAAAGCCACGAAAGAAGGGTGACAACATTATGATAATAAAACATAAACTAAATTGAAAATAACAAAAATTGAAATTGAAATTCTACACTACTACAAACCTAAAAGATTAGGTTGTCTCCCAACAAACACTTCTTTAAGGCCTTTTATCTAGACCTTAATGTTAGAGAATAGAGATTCTCTTCTTTAATTCATGTCTTTGGCTGAGCTCTTCATATCTAAGATGACTCAAACCATACATGAGCTGCAACATGTACTATCAAGTCACTTTGCATACCTCCTTTTACTTATATAAGGTACCTTGATAAAAGGTCTTCAATTAAATTTCCTGTTGGTAATAAAACATTGTGATACCAATAAAATTAATGGACATAGGTACTTGTTTTTCTATTGTGAAGTCTGCAACATCTATAGCTTTTTCCTCCTCCTTATTTGACTCACTAGTAAGCTTTTTATCACTTGTAATTGAATTTTCTTCGTCCTTCTCTCTTGGCTACACTTCTATAATGTTGGCATACTTGCTCATGTTCTGCATTTAATCTAACCATATCCCTTATTTATATTACCAAGTTGTGGGTGAATTTTGAAATATATTGAACTAAAGGAGTTTCCTTTTGATTTTGATAATGAAAAAACAATTTTATTACTAATATTTTGTTTAAGTGTATTGTACGGATAGATACTATAGAATGAAGATGCTAAAAGGGTTTGAAGGCTACTTGAAAAAAAGTAAAGAGTTTAAAGTGTTGATGTTTAAAGAAGATTAGTCGAGCTAAAGAATAAAGATTAAAGTTTGGTCGATCGAATGAATCAAGCCTTCAAATATTGGTTGACCAAATGGGCATTGGTCGACCAAATGGAGCAAGAGTGGAGATTGGTCAACTGCATCCATGTACTGCTTGATCGAATGAGCAAAAACAAAAGGTTGGTATACCAAATGTCATTTATCGATTGATCGAATGAAAAGATTACACAGTAAAATACTAAGAAAAAATATCATATTACGCAATGGTAATAAATGTTAATGTAAAAGATGAACATTGGAGATTCAATAATGGCTAATTAATCAAGATTACCATTAAAAAAGGGATTTATTAGCAGGAGAAAATACAACCAGTTTTACAGAGCTTCTACAACAAGCTACTGTAAAGTATACTAAGTCTTTAGATGTTATTGTGTGTTCATATTACTTCATTGTGTCAGCAAAGGCTAGTGAGCTTAGTGATTTAAACATTAAGTGCTTTCTTTTTACATACCAAAACATTGTACTAGAGAGGTTATTGTTGAGCCTTAAAAAAGGAACTTAAAGAGGTTATTCTAGAGCCTTATAAAAAGAAAAAAGAGGATTATACTTGAGCCTCAAAAGAAGCTTGTAAGTGGTTGACATTATAATTATTCATTTGTAATGCCTACTTATTCAATAGTATAAATTTGTTTCATCTTTTCTGTGCATTTTTAATATTTTTGTTCAGCTTTCGCAATTTGTGTTAAAGTGTTATTTGCTTTACATAAAATTTTTTCATCCTAATTCACCCCCTCTTAGGTGCCATATAGGATTAACAAGTGATATTAGAGCGTAGGTCTCACATATAATGGTTAATTATAACGAATTGGTAAGTAAAGATCAAATGGCACATTTCATGAATTATGTAGCTTCTTCATCTAGCTTAGACTCCCTATTTCATGCTTATCTATAGCTTACTCATGATTATGAATTGTTTAGAATAATGCATGATGAGAATATTTTTTTTATATACGCACTTTTTAATAATATCATAAGTTCTCTAAAAGGTCTAGTTAAGATTTATTCTAGTGTTAATCTTGTTAGAAAAATCTTAATATCCCTTCCAAAGACATGGAAAGCAAAGGTGATGGCAATATAAGAATCTAAGGATCTCAATACACTTCCTCTCGACGAGCTCATTATTTCATTGTTGATATATAAGATGAGGATAAAAAATAACAATGAAGATTAAGAAATGTAGAAAAAGAAAAATGTAATATTTAAAGTGGCTAAAAAGGAGGAAACCAACAATTAAGAATCGTTTCTTGGAAGCTAAAATGAGGAACTTTCCCTTATCATGAGAAGGTTAAAGAAGTTCATGAGAAATACTTCAACACGTAAAAAAGATACACCTTTTTCTAACAATAAATTATCTAACATAACGTGTTTTGAATGTGGTGAAAAAGGACACTTGAGATTTCAATGTCTACACCTACAAGAAGAAGAGGGAAAAGGAAAAAAGAAAGAAAATAAAGGATAGAAGAAAGAAAAGAAAGACTTCAAGAAAACAAAAGTATTAAAAGCCACTTGGTCCGAGTTAAGCGATACCATAGAAGAGGAAATAGCCAACATGCGTTTTATGGAACACAACAAGGTATGTCCCTCTCTTAGTGAAAATGAATATGAATATGATTATTCTTCTGATGAAGTGTTAGAAAACATAGAAAAGTTAATTGTTGCGTTGGTTAGGTGACTTTAAAATGACAGGTGATTTTGAAATGATTTTAACTTGAAAACCAACGGACTTTTAAGGTAAGTGCACCTATCGCAAAAGTAATAAAGTGGAGTAATTTTTTAGACTCTGAGTGTTGATCCCATGGGGAAAATTTTGCTTAATTACTAGGTTGATCTTATTACAATTTTTTAAGAAAAATTAAGAGAAATTGATAAAAAATCAGAAAATGACTTAAAATTAACTACTTTGGCTTAAACACTTCAAAAACGATTTTTTATTGTTTCTGAAAAATTCTAAAAATTGCCAAATGTGTAAATTAGCTATGGATTAGATGATTGATGATTTATTTGAGTTTTAAAACAAATTTAAAGTCTGATTAA
>JAOXYD010000002.1:11510021-11520913 GCA_028565735.1 Pinacopodium congolense
CAATTTCTTTTTCACTAAATAATGAATATAATCTATTGACGAATAATATATTTTTAAGGCGTATAAAAATATTTTGGTCAAATAATTAAAATTTATTTTATATTTGATTATCATTATTAAATTATATATATATTTATAAATCTTAACTAAATATTTTTTATTTTTATTACAAATAATAACCAAATAAAATTTTAATTTTCTTTATAAAAATAGTAAAAAAATAAAAAAAAAATAAAAAATACCAAACGAATCTTAACCAACTTGCATATTTATCTTCAAAATGAATGCGGCCATTAATTCAATTTTATGTTTCCTCCTTCCATTGTTCGGGAAATGTTGGGAATCATTGCACTCATGCCTTTAGAACAGTGAGAACTGAGAACAGAAGTGACATGACACCAAAGTCGAGTGTCCGTCTTTGTACTTTTTATTTAAGTTTTTCCTTAAATATAACTCTAAAATGTTTCAAATTAAACATCTAAGTTAGGTTGAGTCATTAGGCTGAGTAAGAGATGGTAGGTGATGCATGCGAAATGTGAAAGCAGCGCGTGGCAAAGTGGCAACAGATTTGTTTCTCCTGTCACTTGTCGGATTTTGTAACAGGTGAAATGTGACATTCGAGTTTGTGAGAGAAACATTTACCGTCATCATTTTTGTCGTTTAATAGCTCCATATTGTCAGGGCTCATAATGAATAAACAAATCCAGGCAAATATTTTTCATTTTTCCTTAATAAGATCGTAGGCCGGTGCTCGTTCTGGAAGGGCACAAATTTTAGTTTAATTATAATATCAATTCAAATGAAATAATCTTAAAACTTACCAATTTAACGTATTTGGTTAAATTGTGAATCTAATGCCTACATTTAAAAGAATTCTTGACAAATGTTAGAAATTAGAATGTTCATACTTGGATTTGAAATCACAAAACACGACAACGAATATATAATAAATAAAAACGAATATATAATTACATTTTCTTACTTAGTTTCCCTCATTTCTTTCATTGTTTCTTTTTTTTTTTTCGTTTCTTTCACTGTTTCTGCTTTCTTCCGAAATCCATTAGAAATCTAATAATAGTGAGATTTTGTATCTTCCCCATCGAAGTCATTATTGGTAGATTTCTTTTTTATTTCATTTTCCCACTGGACTCTCCACTACTTAAAACACGAGAGGAGAGGGAAGGAATCCATTAATTTATATGAAGAAGATGAATGAAATTTCGACGCAAGAGTTCGTCCAAAAGTAGCATGGAATGTGAAACCATCCTTGTCATCAGCTCCAGGTTTTTAGGGAAAGGCGATACTGCCTCCCAAAACCTGTGGGCTACATGTGATCTGTACGTCTAAACGCTTGACTATCCAGGAAACAGACTTGGATTCTCAGCCACCGTCTAATAAGAAAATGCTTGCCCTATAAACTAATCCTTTCTTGTCCATCATCAACTAGTGGAACGTTTCAATAATTATCGAAAAGTCGAGTAGATTTTACTGATTTATTATTGTTATTTTTATTTCCCCTGCCTCCAACAATCGTGCTTGGACACGCTAGAAACAAGACGTGACCTCCTCCTTATCTTTGAAACTTATAGTCTTCTGTCTAGAATAATATTATAAAGTTTAGAATCTCGAATCTCCTCATTTTCTAATGTTATAAACTTGGCCACAAATCGATCGTCATGATTGATGAAACGCTTCCTTGGTCTTCATTGGACTCGTGAGTTCAAGAAATAGCGATTGATCATTTAAAATAAACCGTCACAATATTAGCACATTAGCATACGTAATAATACACCCGAATACTTATTTGAAATTACGATAATATATTTGGAAGAAATAAATAATTGCAATTTCAATTCTAATATCGATTAAATCAGACTTCTAACTCTAATTTGAGTTATAAGGATTGTAATCCAATATCCTTTTATTAAAAATTAATTTTACAGGAAAATATGAGCAAAATTTGTTAAATTAACTGGAAGAGAAACTTAAATTTTAATTTTGTGACACCATCAACCAAAAAATAAAACAAAGATAACTATAGAAGTAACTTTACCTTTTGTGAAAAATAATGAGTTTTGTGCAAACTAATTGGATTTATTTTCATATTACTACTTGTGTTCAAAGTTTTGATACAAGCAGGAGAAGTGATGATTTTTAATCTTGTCATATATTTCTCATTTTGATTGATTTATATAAGTAGATTAATAGAACAATGATTGAATCAGTTACCATCTGAAAATTATTTGCCCTCTCATTTCTTATAAAGGGAAGTGTTTTTTCTTTTGAGAACTGACATTATTGAAAAACAAGTTTCTTTCTTTTTAATTCTTTCTTTCTCCCACTATATCTTTTGTTTATGATATAAATAGAGAAATAATGGAGATTAACCATCATTTTCTTGACCATAGGAAACGAAATGATATACAAGTTGTTGGATATCAAACTTTGATGGCAAGTTGCATAATCAAGAGGACATCAATAATCTAGTACCATGTCATTTCGAAAATAACTAGTAACAGTAGTACGTTGAATTATTTAAAAGAACAATTTGAAGAAAATTTCACGCGCACTTCATCTTTAAATAAATAAAATTATAATCTTTATTTATGAAAACACCATGCTATCAAATTTTATTTAAAATGCCCATAATCACTTATACTAACATCAAGCATTAAATATCATTCTTATGTACACATGTTTTAAAATTTAAAAACAATCACTGATAAAAACTTAATACTTCATGTACCGAGCAAAATGATATTAAGTTTTTCAAAGTAAAAGATGAATTTAAGTAACTAATTATCTACTAATAATTTTGACTCGATGCATCAAATTGTCCAAATTCATAATAATTTAGATTGAAGTTGATAACATTTTTCTATAGGTATATTTTTAATAATAAGAAGAAGAAGAAGAAGAAAAATATGTGGAAGATAGATTCACCCGATTCGAACTTGTGGCGTACGTGGGGTTCTTTGCTAATTCGGCTATACCAAATTGATCGTTTTTAGTAATTGTTTAACATGGACGGCCGTTAGATGCGTGCAACAACACCCACTACCACAAAATTTCAACAAATATAAAAATATTCGGATATATATAGTCTTCTCTAATTGTCTTTTTCAAACAAATGTATATTCACTTCTTGACCAGGAAGTGACTTTTTTAATAGTGACATTCCTTCTTGTTAATATTTTAATATTTTGTTGATTAGTTGCTGGTCCTGTCCCGTGGTTCATCTCCCCTGAAAGATCCCCTTATTGAGCTAATCAAGGTGATAAATGTGAGGGAGTAAATTAAACTATTTTTCAAACGTTAAGAAGTAAAATAGTACCTTATAAAACGTTAGGGGGTAAATTAAAACTTTTGTGAAACGTTGAGGGTCAATTCATACCTTTTACCTTTTATTCTTTAACTTCTTCATGGAATATCCCTCACTACAGCTCTTCGCTCTCTTTTTTCGCTCACTTTTTCTAGCTTTTGCCTTCCCGTTGTTAGTTTTTAATGAAGATTATCTCTTTGGCAAAAGATGGGTTTTAAGAGAAACATATAAATGCACTTGGTGAAATTGAAGTCAAGTTAATTTTATTTTTCTTGATTGATTTCAATATTTGGTTAAATTTATAATTTGTATTTTTAAACTTGTAAGCATCTCCTCTTTTTACTTTTTCTATCTCAACTCTGTACATCCCAAAGCTAACCTTCTCTTCAACCTATAACTTCTATTTGATGACTTCATTAATTCTGATAAATTCAAAATAAAAAAAATCTTGAAATCCAATGTGTAGTGTTTATAGATCTTGAAGGATTTTTTTGGGGTTCAATGAATAGATTAACTCCATCACAAGTTAGAAAGTGCGTTTTGCGATTATAGGTCTATAGTGGCAAATTTTTTAGATATACATGTAATGGAATGTTAAAAGAGATTTTAGACATAAAATTTGAGATATCAAGGAGGTGATTAAAGTCTTGTAGGAGACATGCTAAACACATGATGATATAGTTACTTGAAACTTTTCCATTTTTACCGACTCGACATGATTAAGATGGTAGCATTACAAAGGAGTTAATACTTATGATAGAGTCGATAATTAGTAGTTTGAATTTGATGCTTGACTTTAATTTTTGCAAATATCAGGTGAGGGGATTAATTGGTATGTACCCTATTTTTGTGATTTATGTTAAAAGTTGATATTATGATTTTTTGTGGATTTTGAGGAAATTGAAATACCTTAGTATATGAGTTTTGCATAAATAATGAATAATACAAATTTGTGTGAAAGTTGGGATTTACATGTATTTATTATGTAAAAATTTTACATAATAATAAATATTATAATTTGTGTAAATTTATGAAAATATAATGTATTTTTATATGTATTTTATGAAAATTATAATTAATGTGATTTTGTTCGATTTATATGACTTGAAAATATTACGTTATGTGAAATTTATGTGATTTATGAATAATTTGACATTTTGTGAGTTAAAAATCAAAATATGAATTTTATGAGAAATTGTGGTTATATAGAAAATATGTATATGATTACGTGATGAATTTTGTGATGAGTTATATATGAATAATTTAGAGAAATTTTTTAGAATTACTTTATGATTAAGATTTTGTATTGACATGAATTATTGATTAAATCACAATAATATTAAAGTGTGAATATGTGATGATGAAAAAAAATGACGTTACATGATGATGTTGAATTTGTGGACTATTAAGAGGAACATAATGAAATCCTAGTTAATGGCTTGCCAAGGTAGATTATATTTGATGGTCTTGATATTTAAGTGATGTGATTGAGATTGATTATTAGGCATGTGCCGAGATATTCCAAGAGTAGGAATATTCTTAGTGATTTATATTAGTATTCAAAGAGTGGAGAAACCTAAGATGCTTTCAAGAGTTGGGAGTGTCATATATAATTTATTAATGAGATCTGATATTCTAGGAGTGGAAATGCCCAGAATATTTTCAGGAGTGGAAAGTATCATATGTAATCTATTTGCCAATAGATCATTAGATATAATTATAATAGGTTAATTGGGGCCTTAAAAGTTTAAGAAAATGAATTAAATAAAAACTATAGAAATAAAAGGATAGATTGGAAGTAACTAAATAAGTGTAAATGATTATAAACTGTAATATAAATTCATGATGCGATGATTATGTGTATGTATATATTCTTTTATATCTATATGTGTTGCATGTTGCATGACGGGTCATTCTAGTTAGCTATTATTGAGTTAGTAGTTCATTCCTTATTTGTTAAATTTTCAGGAGATATTCATTAAATCTTGAGCTTTTCGGATCTCAAGTTGTGTATTGGTAGATCATTCAGGTTGGAAAGCTTGTCATAGGATGCCATAAGAATCAATTTTAGTTAGATTTTTGTTGTTTTTTGACAATTAATTCCTTTATGATCAAGTGCTGATTGTTAATATGTTTTAGATGGATACTGGATTTTTTTGACTTTGGGAACTATGACTTTCGTTGATGATTATTTCCCTTTTATATTAGTTTAATTATTTTTTTATTAGATTTATTATAATAAATGTTTAGATTGAATTATGGTTAAATTGTGAATTTATGATTTGTGTTGAAATTGGGAATTGAATTAAGGAATTAAGATTGTTGTGATTTGGGAATTATGAGAATTAGGAATTGAGTTTTGAAACAGATAGGAGCGTTACAAAATCCCTGATAAAGTATACCCCAAAAAATTCTTAATTGTAGAACCATATACAAATTAACACTACTCTTACTTCCTCGTATAAATGAATAAATGTTTGATATATATTTTTTCATACACATGTATTCTCTAGTCTTTTAAGGCTCTTAGCAACTATTTAGTATGCCAAACCTTCTTGCTACAACTTCTTTGTTGGCTATTTATAATAAAAACCAATACAAATAGTCATTGGATATAGAAATAATTTGTTACAAAAGCTAATTTATAGGTATGTTCAATTAGCAAATACTCAACTTTAACTAGCTTATGCCAATTCAGTAAGCCTATCTCCTAGCCTAACAAATATCACATATTAGGTAACTCTTTTCTTTTTTAGTCTTGCTAGCTGATTCAAACCCTTAGGCTAGCCAAATGCAATAAAAAATCAAGTTGAAAATTTTAAATCCCAAGTCTTTTCAAAGATAAAAAATATCCCTTTGACAAAAAATTGATTCAATACTATTACATAATGTCCTTAAAGTTTATTTAAAAGGTTTTATTTCAACATCAAATTCAATTTACTCTTCATTATAAAAGGATTTATGATTTATACCTTGCATGCAAATGATTAGGCAATATCTAAGCCCCGAGTTCATTGAAATGAAAAAGTTATAGTTACAAGAAGGATTACATTAATTTAATTAAATCTTGATGGTTTGATTCCTCCTTCTCTTGGTTCATCACTTGAATTCCCTATAATGATTTATTCATTATACATTATATGTAAATGATTATGTAATGATTAAGCTCCTGATTTATTAGAATGATCAAGATAAGATTATAAGAAAGACTACAATGGTTCTTTTGAACCTTAATGTACTTGATTTGTCCCTATTCTTAGTTTTTCACTCGAATTCCTTTGAATCTCTCTTACGTCACACTTGTGCTTTGCTTTACTCATTTTTTGTCTTTTGAGTTCTCTAAATGGCTCTATTGCTTACTTTTTCCTTCTATTTAACTTTAGTTTTTATACATTTCTTAATTTAATTGTAATAAAATTACCAATATTTTTTTTGAAAAAATACTAATATTACCAAAAGTAAACTTATTAGTAGAAATATATTTTGTTATCTTTAAAAGTGTAGTTTAATCTCAATTGCTTCAATAATTACCCCTTGTTTGATGATGAAAATGTTTTGTAATATTGGAAAAAAATAAATGACATTGAGTATGCTTCTCGTATATTAAAGCAATATGTAATCCTTACTTCCCCTTAATTCATACATTAAAATTAGTAAGTTTCAATTTCACCATCCTTTTCCCCTTTTTTCAAATTAAAAAAAGGGTATATGTATATAAATCTGTAAGCATCATAAAAGAAAAATAAATAACTTCACTCTTCTCCTTTTTAAAACCTTTGTCATATATATAAAAAAATAAATGCAAAATGTTTATCAAGTAAATAAAAAATTTTCAAAAAGTTAATTTACTAATTTGAAAAGCAATTAATCTTCCTTTCTTTAAGTACATGTAACAATGCTTTCTCCATCTAAAAAAAGTCAAGTCAATATACTCAAATGTTATCAGCATGAGATTAAATATGTACCTCATTTTATGTACCATTAATGGTTACCTCCCTTTCTTCGTCACTTAGTTCAATAATAAATCTTTTAGTACCAATTTCTTTACTTGGATTGTCTAAGAGCTCTTGATGATTTTCCTTTGAAAATAAATTGCTAAAGATACCAATAAAATTCCTCAATTTGATATCAAAATACATGATACCAATTGTTGGTATTATGTGATGCTATTTGATATTGAACTACATGAAAAAAAATCAATAAATTCTAAGCACCCGCAAACTTGGATCTTTTGAGATTAATGCTTAAACCTTTTTCAACCATATCATTTTAAGTTTATTTAATAAACAATGTTTCAAAGAAATATATCTATAATCACCATAAGAGTGACATTTCACTTGAAATGATTTGAAATTATATGAATCATATGTGTATGAACTATAGGAATATGACATATATGTATTTCTAATTCTTCATTAGATTTGACTATAATTGGGAGCTCTAAATTGGATATATAAAGGATAGAAAAACTCTTCTCTTATAATAATAAGGCCTAACAAATGGCTTAGTGTATGACATGCTCTTTTAGTGTAAATATAGCCATGAAAATTGCAAACATGTTCTAAATGCATGTATAGTAGTCTATGATGATTATGAACTTCTTTAATGCATTTTGTGGTAATAAAAAGGCCATCGTGAATATGGAAAATGTTGTATGCTCTTTTAGTGTGGCTTTTCTTGAAAGTTATACCTATATTTTCCTTGAATGCTAGGCCCTTTAGGTTTAGAATGTGAAACATATATTAATTTATGGAATTTCCTATTTGCTTAAGATACAGAGCATGGCGAATGTGCATGTCATTTTTGTACATATTAAAAAAATGAAATAGGTTTATATGGTGATTAGGCATAGTTTCATCAAGTAAATGCTTGACCTTCGTAAATATAACTTTATCATTGAATGGTGTGCTTCTGTAAGTTAACTAATTTCATACCTACCTTTAGGTCTTAAAAACTAATTTCATACCTACTGATATGTGCTAATTTTTAAATAAAATACTAAAGAATCAAAAATAAATAATACTCACTTGCAATAAGGTAAGTTCACCTATCGCTATGTAGTATAGCTAATATGAGCCCAGGTTTCAAATCTATGAGGATTGTGATTACTAAAGAATTCTTATCCTTGCTATCTAACCTACTTAATGATTTATTAATTAATGAAGATAAATGAAATAACTAAAGAAAATCCAAAGATAAACTAACAAACATTACCAAATAATGATGAAGTTAGGATTCAGACAGTTAATCCTCTTAAAATGCATTCATATTCATTATTCGACCTTGCAATTAGTTGTAGTTTCTTGCAATTAGAAGTATAATTAGGATCGTAGAGCATCCAATTGAATTTGTGCATGCTTAATTTTGATTTTCTCCAAATTACATATTTTATGATTAGGGTTTATAAGAATTTTTGCTTAATTTGTTGTGATTTCCTTAAAATTGATCCTTTTAAACTTCAATTAGATGTTCATCTAAGGGTTTTGTGTAGTCAATTGCATGTGTTCTAATTTAATCATATTTTCCCTAATTTCAGATTTACAATTTAAGGCTTATTTGAATTTCTGGTTAAATTATTGAGTTTTTAAATAAAATTAAGATGTTTGAAATTCATACTTATTTAAAATTTTGTGTGCAATCAATTTCACTAAATTACCTAAATCATCTGATTTCCCCAATTATTAGGAATTATATTTAGGGTTTATGCATTTTTTAAAAGTCAAACCATTTGAAATTATTTTCTTTTAACTTTTTATAGGATTATTTGGTAAGTCTTAGTGTTCTCTATTTTTTAATCAAAAATTATTTTCATAGAAAAATTTCCTTGTAAAGTGTGAATTAAGGTGGTTAAAAGTTTTTAAATATCCTGTACATATCATGTATGCATATAGGAATCTGTTTAGTTTTTTAAATCTTTCAAAGCCTTTAGTCATTATTATCTTTCATCTCTACAGGTTGAGATGTTGACTCTAACAATTAGTACTTCTTATGCATTCTATCCACTCTTAAAGCTATCTTAGGTGTTTAATTACTATTCTGACTCCTTGTTTAAAGTCCTTGTATTCTTAAAATTTCCACCATGGTTAGGACTCGAGGGGGTAGTACTGCTAGAGGTAGTAGACCCAATCTAATCAAGATAGTAATTATCTAGATGTACATTTTAATCAATTTCAAGACTATGCTTCTAGGAAACTCTTTAACAATTGTGTCATTTCTCCTGATCATCTAGATTTCTTTAAAGAAAATTGCCTTGTTCAACTTTTTATTGATTAAGGGTGGGAGCCTATTCTCACTCTTTTAGTTGAAACTTGTCCCATAGCCGTCTGACTCTTTTACTGCAACCTTAGAGAAGTTCAGGAGAATGATAAGTATATCATCTTGTCTAAAGTAGAAAATGTACCTATCCGTCTATCGAGAGACATTATCAACAACATTCTTGGTATTCCTATCCCTCATGTTTTTTCCCATTATGATTGTATGTCGAAATTTGATGCCCCCTCGTTCTGTAGTTAAGAGTGTTAAAACCATCTTTAAATTAGAGAGTAAGGAAGAAATTACTGAAAAACTTAAGGATGTTAGAAACTTAAGTGCCATACCAAAATTCCATCACCTTTTAATCAAATATAACTTTCTCTTAACTAGTGGTCATTATAATGACCTAAGATATGATGACCTTTGATTTTTGTCTACCCTAATGCTTGGTAAGAAAATCCACTTAGGTGATTTCATTTTGCATACCATAATTTATTTTATCCAAGGTAAGAAAAGGGGCCAACATATTCTATATTCTTTGAGCCTTGGCCATATCTTCCAGTATTTTTCCCTTCCACCTATAGAAGATTTCTTTGAGAAGTATTCCTTTTTTTTATCAAAACTCCTTAAAGCACATGAGATTTCAAACTGTTGATGGTTGCATTACTCGATCTCATCATTGGGAGCAGCGCTCAGCCACAATTATACTTCCTGATGATGCCCAGCTGTAGCACTTTGCCACTCCCATACTTCATGAGGATCATGCTACTCCTGTACTTCCAGCTGATGATGGTGATTTTGAACTTCATGGTGGAGATACTGAGCCCATTCAGAGTCAAACTATACCCCTTCCTTCAGCTAATGAGGAGGATATTTCTGCACCTATACTTGGCACATCTACTGATCCTCCACTCATCTCTTCAGAGTCTGAGATCACTCTCATCTATCGCGAGCTTACTCATGTGAGGCATTAGCTTAATGAGTATTCCACAGAGTTTCACGAGCATTCTACTCTACTTCATGAGCATAATGCCTTGCTACGTAAGATGTGTCTTCTAGTCATGCTTTGTGCTTTTAGCCTTTTGGTGATTCCAAAAAGGTGGAGATGATTGTGCTATTATATTTTATATTATATAATGCATATTGTTAGGAAGCAAATTCATAATGTTTTTGGTTGTTATTTGATGTCAATTTGCCCTATTTATGTGCTTAAATGTTTAATTTATGTTTAGAAATGATTCAATTGCAGTTTGATGTGAAGAATTAGAGATTAAGTGGAAAGGGTGTAAGAAGATTATGATTTTTAAACCATTAATGG
>JAOXYD010000002.1:11540618-11555068 GCA_028565735.1 Pinacopodium congolense
CCCCCACAGAGTCATGTGTGCCATATTCACCCTATTTTGATGATGAAAAAAATGATATTTTCACTAATAATTTTGTGTTCTTAAGTGTTTGAAAGATAGGTATTAAATATGAAGGGTGTAAGAAATTTGTTAGGAGTCTTAGAGCTAAATTGAAGGTCATGAGGCTAATATGAAAAGGACTTAAAATTTAAGGTCAAAGATAGCTTATATATATAGGTTTATTCTTGCATTTTGGTTTTAAATTTCACTTAGTCATTTTGGTAATTTAATAAGGCTCAATTCAAGTATAATTGCACACATATTTTAAAATATGCATAAAGGATGCATAATCAAGAGGAATCTTGTGTAAAATTTTGTTTTAGTAGTCCTCTAGATAAGTTAAAATGTTTTTTTGGGAAGGATTTGAATGTTTTCGTGTGTTTAAAAAGAGTATGATAGTGTAAGGAATTAATTTGGATTGGATTTAATGTGTTTAGAATTTTTTTTTTTTTGAGAAATGAATGTGTTTAGAAAAGTTGATGCATATTTTTAAGGGTTAAATGAGAGTTGGAAGAGTTAAACAGTAGTACACTATAGAATGTCGTTTAGAATATGTTCCCAGTACTTAAATGGTGGGGGCTAAATGGAACATTTAAGTTTGAAGAACCGTCATTTAAGAGAGGCAATCACACTCACCATATTTAATTCAATGGAAATGCATTAGAACATTTTACAATGGCAAAAAAAAGTCTAATTTGACATCTTAGGGCTATAAAAAGGTTGTCTTACACTTGCTTTCATCATACAAGAGTTTAGAAATCAATCATTACAATATTTTGAGCATTAAGAAGTTTTTTGTTTATGAGTTTAAGTTGAGGCTTTGAGTTGATATTTTTGAGTTTTTTGTGCACATTTTTTCATTCATCAATGGTTGTTTTTTAGCATCTTAATACACCAATTTATACTTAAGTGAGTCTTTTCAAGCGTGTATTTTGAGAGATAGAATAGTTAGGAGTTAAAGGTTATCCTTAAGCCATTGAAAAGGATTGTAAAGGTTATTCTTGACCCTAGAAAAGGATTGTACTTATAATGTTATTCTTTTGATAGTGAAACAAAATCTCAATAGTGGTGTTGGGGACTAGACATAGGAGGAAATGGATATCTCCAAACTAGAATAAATCAGTGGTATCATTTTTCCGTATACTCTTTTACATTTATGAAATTATTCTAATTCAATTGTGATTATATTATTATCTAAAATCTTATTTGTATTTCCTATTTAAGTTATTTATTTGTGAGTTTTTGTATATTGAATTAAGTTTTATCCATTGCATTTAGCATTACCTATTTTAACAATTAGTTTTTACATAAGTGGTAAATATATTTTTGTGAACTTTTAAAATCTTGAAAAAATTTCTAAAAACCTAATTCAACCCCCCGTTTAGGTGCCATATAAATCTAACATCTGGTATTAATGCATAAGTCTCACTTAATATAATGATTTTTTATGAAAGATCGGTATGGCACACACAATTAATTCCTTTATCCCCTTAACCAGTTTTGCAGGAAAAAATACACATAAAGCTTCCATATTTGATGGAAATAATTACCTATATTAGAGGACTTGGATGATAAGCTATTTAATGGGTGAAAGCATAGAATTATAGTTGATGGTTTTACAAAAGACCTCTATGCCAACCAAACTTGTAGGAAATGAACTATTGCCTAAGAAAGATATAGAGTGGGATAGGGAAGAAAGAAAATTAGCCTGTCTAAATACCAAAGCTATAGATATTTTATACTATGCTCTGAGTGTGACTGAATTTAATAAAATTTATGTGTGCACAACTGCATATAACATTTGACATGCACTAGAAATCACACACGAAGACAACAATCAAGTAAAAAAGAATAAAATTATCATGATTACTCATTCATATGAACTTTTCCAAATGTTGCATGATGAAGACATCTCTACAATGTATGCACATTTTCATGTTTTCCTATTATCATCAATATTTTAGAAGTTCTAGGTAATATCTTCATTATCATGACATACCTATTTAAATTCTCATTCATTACAAAATATATTATCTACCTAATTATATCTATATTATCTTTTTAAGAAAACTAATATCATAATTAACATGTAAAAAGATTGAAAGATAAAGTTTTAAGTAATAGTTTTGTAGTCTTATATTAAAAAGTAATTAAAAATTTGTAAGAATTTATAATGAAACTATATGTTGAGTTTGTAAAATCTGTAAATTCATTAAATTGAAAAATCTTAAAAGATTGATCACCAAATTAAAAATTTATAACTGTTGATTGAGTTGTATAAGCGAACATTACTTGTATACATTTTGTTACATAAATGTTCCATTAGTTCCGTCAGTAAATAATTAATGGAATACTTGAGTTAAATGAGTTTTAGAAGTTTGGTTACTAAACTGAAAACTTTAAAGATTGGACATTAAAATAAAAAAAATCTTAAAAAATTAGTCATTAAAGAGATTTATTATCCTAAAGTAATATTATATCACTTTGATAACCTTGACGAAGACAAATTGACACTGGATATCAAGTTCAATATATGACTGTCCACATAAAGATTGAATCAAATAAAAGAGAAAGGTATGGGTAGCACATATATAGCTTAGGATTTCTTTTAGTGATTTTGTCATATATCCAAATAAGCTTATTTTCTATTGATTCTTATCTATTCAAAATTTAATTAAAAACATGTGTACCTTAATCCGTAAACTCTCTGTTAACTCTTCTAGTGTTGCATTTCAAATTTATTCCTAGTAATAATTGGCGCCTTATGTTATATGTTATTCTCTTACTAATTTTTTTACAAGGATTATTAAGATTCTAATATTACTTTATGTGATGCTCTCGTCCTAATAATATTAACTCACATGGCACAAAACTTTCAAAATTAAAGGGTACAACTAAAACGTTTTTATTTTAAAATTAGATCATTTGTACTTAATTAGACATTTTATTAATTTAAATTTAAACACAATCGTTAAATGGATATAAAAATCATTGTAACAAGTTAATGCCATGATTAAATCTTACAATAAGTTTATTGGATCTAAATATTTGATGTAACAGAAGCATGCACAATACAGAAAGCGATGAAAAGAAAAAGAAGAAGCAAGGAATTGTTAAAATTCTGATGTTTTAATCAATTAAAATAAAGTACTCATAATAGTAAGAGTCTAATTTTGATTTCTATTAAAACTGCAGTTAAGCCTACCTAACACTGTTCAAAATGATAGGCGTTTTCATTTCTATTGACATCGCGTAGGAGAATAACTACGAGTCAACCCAAAATCAATTTGAAGTGCCTGGGTGGCAGGCTTCAATTCTCTCCTTGTCCAAATCTGAACTGAAAATAAAAAGCAAAAAGAAAAACATGTTTTAGGTTGGAAGTGATATGTGGTAGAACAGAGAGGATGCCAGCCCGTTATCTAACCAGAAGCAATTTGATTCCGTCGTCAAAATCTGACTCAATCCAATGAAATTAAATTCTTATTATCTATTTTGCTCTTTGGGGTTATATCAAACACTTCAAGACTTGACGATTTGAAATGAAGTGCCAACAAACCACAAACTCATCAGCAGAGCATGTTACCGATTAAAGAACAAGAAATTATGAGACGAGAGAAAAACATTTTTTACATGGGTAAATTATCAAAATTCAATGACCAACAGGCTCTATACAGAATTTTTCGTGGTGATCACCAAATGGAACCTAGGCAACCTCCCAATACTAAGCTCATCTTATCCTATATTACAAAAGAGCTATGCTCTCAAACACATTCAAACGTCGCCTTAAGAACACAAGGTTTGTACTTCTTCTCCTTCCATCAAACTACTTTACAAGGACAATAGCATGATCACCAGTAAAAACATAACTTATGTACATTAGAGATAGCAACTTTTACTCCCAAAAAATATTCAAAATTCACTTCCTCTAGTTAAGTTTGCTGTCTTGACTCTGATGGCATTAGCTTCCTCTATATACACTTGCTTCAAATGGGTTCTAAGCCATGGCAGGAATGCTGGAATTTTGGCGATCCCTGTTGAGGCAATCAAATCCTTCTACTCTAACTGCAGCTGGTTTAAGGCCAAACTTCATTCGTGCACACCCTCCTTTGCGTGCTGATGAAGTTGGAGATGATAAACCAGATGGGGATGGAATTAACAAAGGGGACATTGATGTTGATTTTTCATCTCCAAATCGAGCATCTTGGGTTAGTGGATTGGCAGCTCTTGTTGGGGGAGACCCACAAAAAAATGGTGGTGATGAGGCTACCTGAGTCGAGTGCTCTGCTCCATGACACTCCTGCTTAAAAACAGATAATTCAGTCAAACTCAATTCAACAGAACAACAAACGCCTACACTTCACTTATGGTAAGAGAAAGCTGAACAACTCAAGTTTAACAGGAAATGAGGAAAAAATAAAAAATAAAAAATTAATGACATACAAGCAATCAAGAATACAACTGAGGGCATGTTTTGTGGGTTTTAACTTTTGGTTTCTTGTTTTTATTTTTCAAAATACAAAAATGAAAAAACAGTATAAAAGCTAAAAAACAAAATATAAATACAAGACTGGAAACTGAAAAAATTAAAACTAATGAAAACAGAAATAGAAAGTTGAACTAAACAAGCCCTACCTTCATGAGGATATCCAGAAGTTCTGCTCCAGCTTTTGAATCAGAAAGCTCAGCTTGAAGACTGTTAATCCGAATATACTAAGATTAGAGCCCTTCAAAGTGTTGAAAGTTGATAAAGGAAGAAAACAAAAGCAACAAAAATATATACCTCATGGGCCATCTTAAAGGCCTGATGGAATTGTTGGCCAGGGTTCCAACTCGAAGAGGTTTGGGGCAAACAACTGGACCTTTTGGATCTGTGATTGAGACCAAGCCTCTTGTCTCCTCAGAGGAGGTAACGGCATTCTGCTGAAGATTCAAGCGATTCATCTTTTAGCCTGAGGAATAATTCTTCAGAAGAACGCCTGTCAATAGTTACACAAATTAAAAATAAGAAAGCATGCAAAAGTGTCACCATATTCAAGATATTATAACCAGATAATAGATCACGTAATTCAGCCAAGAGAGACTGCAAATCCTAACATAACCATCCAAACAAGGGCTCAACAGTGTTAACCCTCTGTAATTTTATACCACCCTCATAAATCTAAATAATAAAAAATTACAATTAGTTTAACCGATCCTTAAATTCCACGTTCAGGATATCAGCAAGCAAACAACAGGAGTTACATCATTGACTTAATCAACAACAGATCTGAACCACAAACCTTCAAATCAAAAGAAACCCAGAATTTCCCTCAATTGTATGCACAAGCCCACTTTTAGGAAATCCTTACCAATCATAAACCCCTTCGACAAAACATATGGAATAAAAACTAAATTATTTCACACTTTTTAGCCAGAATCAAATTCAAACCAAAAAACAGCTTGTCAATTAATACGAAAAACCCCTGGCAAAGGAGGAGGACGATTCAAAAGAAAAAGATACGAAAAAAGGTGCCGATAAGAACCTCAAAAAATGTAAAAACAAAAAAAACAAAAAACAAAACAAAGCAGGAGATACACAACTGAGAAATCCTAGATCTGATCGAAATTAACATGTTAGAGAATAGACTAGCAAGATAGATCTGACTGCACATAGCGTTAATCCGATCCCCTAAGAGAGAGAGAGAGAGAGAGAGAGAGAGAGAGAGAGACGTGTACCGGAAGAAGGCCTCCTGAGAGCAGAAAAGCCAGAGACAGCGGGTGCCACGAGAGAGAAAAGACCGCAACGCAGGTGGTGACGGCATTTATAGGATTAGGACCAAATGGTAGTGGTTGTGAGGCGTGTTGACCTGGTAATAACAGCATTTACCGACGTCGTATGGCTGCTGGGTTTTTTTAAAAATTTTTTACATTGGGTTTTGTTACTTAAGCGTTTATTTTTTAATAAAAATTATTTCGAATATAGGTGACAAAACCTTGGCATTTTGAGATTAATGACCTGCCCGTTAATCTATCATAACTAACCGAAGGTTGCGTATAAAACTACCTGCTTCAACTGAAGAAATTATGATGTATGTTATCGAAAAAGAAAAAAAAGAAGAAATTATGATGTAATAATTTTATTTCTAATGAAAAGACAAAATGGAAAATGAGCTTGGAGTTGGACTTTTGAGGAGTCACTCCCTGGCCAACTGGACCTAGTCCAACAACAAGCTGTATCCCACACTCAACTGTTTCTGTTTTGATTGATTAAAGTGTCGCCAACTTTGACTTTTCAACGCTGGATTATGACTATTTCCCATGTGCTGGAGAGGGAGAGAGAGACAGAGAGAGAGGGAGAGAGAGACAGAGAGACAGAGAGAGGCCCCAAATTGCGCACCGAAATTGGGGGGAGCCTGTCAAGTAAGCGGGCATGAACAAAACACAGAAGGTAATAAAACTTTAACCTCTTTTATTATTTACGAGTTCTAGAGAGTTATGCAGTTTTAATTCCAAGACTCTCATAAACATAATATAAATCGGTTACAGACTTAAAGAATAAAATGACAAAAGAACCCTCAAGTCATAACACATATTTACAGTTAAAACACAAAGCCTAAACACAGCAGCAGCAAATAACATAAAACGACATATGCTACAGGGCACCATCCTGCTACTTTGCATCACCAACGTAGATATCGCTGACTTTGACTTTTGGATTAAAAATATATTACGTGTCCAGATCGTGCTCCCAGGATATGTTGTGATGAAGTACGCACGTGAGCCACGTTTAAGGAAGGCAACTGTGGCTCTCAATGGACTAAACTAAACTGAAAACATCACAAGCCCAGCTCCGGTGGTTTAGTTTTATTTTACGACCTGGGCCTTCGGTTAGTCTAGGGTGATTTTGATTATTTTTTTCTGGTTTTTAAATATAAAAATACAAAATAATATAAAATTTTTAAAAAATAACACATAAATAAAAATAAAAATAAAATAAAAAATAGAAATTGAATTCAACAGGTCTTAACTTATGAAAAAATATATAATATACATTTGAATTATTCTTTTACTTAATTTAGAAGTATTTTTGACTGTTCTTGATTTTATATATTCTTCCTTATATAAAAAAATATTCTTGAAAATTAGTAGTGGAGTCACATCCTACTATTTCCATTTAAATCTTAAAAAACATTGCGTAAAGAAGAAATTCAGTTCATACACACGATTAATAGTTAGAGGTGTAAAGCAGTCACGGCAACTCCATCTTTATACCTTGCTTTTGTACTAAGCAAAAATCAGATATTGGATAGGGATATATGTATATTTTTAAGGCAGTCAATAATTGACAGCCACAAGCCAAAGGCAGAACCATCCAATCCAACGGTGTGCGTCTGTGGAAGAAGTCGATCCGAACCAGTCCATGACGTGGATGGAGAAAGTTCAAACGCCCAACGTTTTCGAGTGGATACTATTACTACACCACCAGCCACGATTCTAATATAAAAAAAAAAACATTGCCGTAAGCAACTGTAATAATTATTACTTAAACGATATATCAGCCAAGTAAAATCGCAACTGATAATCAGATAAAACCGAAATTCCAAACATAACTCAGATCCACGTTCAGAAAGTCGGATTTGATTTGATTTGATTTGATTTTTGTAAATCCTAATTTAACAAACAAATCAAATGGCCGGAAAATTCTACGCTCTCCACCATTGCTTACGCAGCCCAAGTTACTATCTCTCTCGTTCTTTATTTCTTTTATTTCATATTTTTAGAAAAGGAAGAAAAATAGCATTTGCAGTTCCTTTCCTATTATCGTGATTTTCTTTTTCCTTTATGCGGATTTGTTGCCTGCTGCTGGTGGTGGGTAGCTGTTGTTTGGTTGCAGGGAAAGAGTAGGAAAAGGAGGGAAAGGAGCTTAATGGCGAGAAAGGAAAAGCTTGCAGGCATCGACAGCGAGTTGCGAAAGATTATTAATGCCAATATGGATGAGGTCTCTGCTAGACGACGCGCTCGGGAAGCCTTTAAAGACGTGCAACTTGGGATTGACCATGTCCTCTTTAAGGTTATATGTTTTCCTTTTTAATTGATTATAAAGGGGTAAGATCAAGGATGTTTGGTTCTAATTGGGCTAGTTTATGTCTCTCTCTGGTCATTGTTGCAGGCGCCATGTGATGGGCTGAAAATGGAGGAGGTAAAAACTTTGACTTGTAACTGCTAAGTGGGTGCCGGTTGTGAATTAATGAGCTTGAAGTGACAGGCTGAGAGATTTATTGCACTTTTAAATTCACATGGACTTACTCCAAAACTAAAGCTTACTACTGATTAAGCGGTTTTGGTCAGAAGACCAAAAAATTGAGTTGTTTTGGTTGACGATAATTAAGGTTAATGAATAGGACGTCCATATTGACGTTGCTGTAGTAACAAGGAGTGGGAATTCGATCCATTGTAGTAAAAACTTCGACGCGTGGGTCTGGGTCGCATTTAATTAGTTGTAGCTCTTGAGATGTGCGATAATTGCTGAAATTTGCATTTTCCAACGACGCTCGCCCATGTCCTGTGCATCTTCCCTTCTTTCTTTCTTCCTTTACAGGGTGATTATATTCATGAGGAAACAAATCACTCTTTTCGTTTTGCTGAGTGGGCAATTTGTTACAACGAAACATAGCCATTTTAGCTGTTGCATGCTTCTCTTTTGCTTCTATCTCTATAGATTTGTAATTAGCCTAGTTTCTGGTTCTTTGATCATATGGAACTTGAACTAATTTTGATTTCTCGTGAATTTAACTGATGACAGCATCATCTTTGAGCTTGTGTATTCGATTTCGCTTCCTGTAATAGAACAGAAGAATCGGTGTTAGTCTTTGTATTAGCACTTGTTGATCTTTAATCTACAATATTTACCGTTGGAAAGTTGAGCAGTCTAAGAGTTTTTTTTCCTTTCAGTCTTATGAAGTGAATTCTAGAGGATTGGAAATTTTCACCAAAAGTTGGCTTCCTGAGCTCTCTCCCCCGAAAGCTGTGGTGTGTTTTTGTCATGGTTATGGAGACTGTTGCACTTTTTTCTTTGAAGGCATGTGGCTATTATCGACCAGTAGCGTTCCATATGTAGCTCTATATCATGATGCTCAGATTTTATTACCTATGGCCATTGTTTGCAGGAGTGGCAAGAAAGTTGGCAACTTCTGGATATGGAGTCTTTGCAATGGACTACCCAGGATTTGGTCTTTCAGAAGGCCTTCATTGCTTTATCCCCAGCTTTGAAATGCTCGTTGATGACGTTATAGAGCAGTTCTCCAAATTCAAAGGTTGGTTTAGTTGTTTTTAAACTTCAAAACTGCTTATTGTCGTATACATTTTTGCTGAGGATAATTAATTTGTTTAATGGCTTTTGATTCAATGGCTGGGCTTGTTTCTGCCTGTTTTCAAACGTGTATCGGATGAAATTTAACCTACAGCTTTGTTTTCAAGAATTTACAATTGCCTGATGATATTTTAAGTGAATAGCCAACATAAGGATGAAATTTGATGTTTGATTTAACTTCTTTTTTGCCAAAAGAAGTTTCACGAAGGCATTATGGGGTGACTACTGGAGGGCCAAGCGCATGTTAACTTGAGAACAGGTCTGGCCTCCAGCAAAAACCATCAAGGATCTTGAGAGTGCCTTTTTGAATGTTTTCACCTGTACATTGTCTTATCATTCCTGACTATGATTTCAAGAGATCTCGAGAGGTGCTTATTTCAGGAAATTAAAATATCTGAAGAATGTTTTATGCAAATCTGGAAGCAACATTCTATAATGCCAAGGAAATGGAATGAAGAAGTAATCCTTGGTACTGTTCAATGATAAACCATTATATGATGCAGCCACTCATGAAATACCTTTGGTGGGAGTATAATGGCAGGCATATCTCGCTTACTCCTGCGGTGGGAACTCACAATGTTCAGTCCTCTAAAAATTACAAGGGGATGAAAAATGCTCAAAATGAGAAAGTGATCCTGCAAACCTCCTTCATTCAATCTCAATTTAAGATCTGTGTGTAGCCAATGTGACAGATTATCTATTCTTGTTTTTGTTTTGGTTGGATATCATCCAAAGAGTATGGTGCAGAGTTATATAAAGAGTTCCTCTTTCATTTGAATGACAGGGACCCCCGAGTTTTGTTCTCTTCCAAGCTTCCTGTTTGGAGAGTCAATGGGTGGAGCTGTGGCTTTGAAGGTGCACTTAAAGCAGCCAAAAGCATGGAATGGTGCCATTCTTGTTGCACCTATGTGCAAAGTTTGTTTCTGGACTTACATTCTGTTGGATCCTTTGTTTCTTTCAACACTTCTTTCATGTTAAGTAAAATCACCCTTTATAGATTGCAGATGACATGGTTCCTCCTTGGGCCCTGAAACAACTCTTGATTGGGATAGCTAATTTTCTTCCAAAGCATAAATTGGTTCCACAAAAGGATTTGGCTGAGGCAGCTTTTAGGGATGTGAAGAATAGAGAACTGGTTTGTTCGTTTATAACTGAATTACTATTTAAACAATGTTGTTTGTGCTGTATTGTGAGTATTAGTTGATATCTTACCTGTTGAATGCTTTAACCATAGCGCTCTATCAAAGAGAGATTTATCATAAAGAAGATAATACATTTGATTGTTGTCTTTTTGGAAGAAAATTTGTCTCTTTTAATACTTGTATTTATTCAACAAGCACCAACATCTAGCTTGTGATCAAATCACTTTCAGGTCATAAATATCTAGTGGATAAAACACTCAGACTTTAAGCAAACCTGTATTTTTAAAGTAGCTTTTAAACAAGATATGCTATGTCAAATAGTTTGTTACTAGCACTTTTTATGCTTCAAACTTTTTGACTGCACTTTGAACAATATTTTGAAAACCAGACTGGACCCTTATAATTAAGATGAAAGATGTTAGTTTTGTTCATTCATCAACTCTTTTTTTCACGACCTTCCAAATCCGTACGTCTGTATTGGCCCTATTTTGACTTTTGTTTGTGAAACATCTGCTTGCCAAATTGCAGGCAGCCTATAATGTTATTGCTTACAAGGATAAACCTCGGTTGAAGACTGCTCTAGAGATGCTCAAAGTCACACAAGAGATAGAATCTCGATTGCAAGAGGTAATCCAGTTTCCCTTATTTTCTTGTCTCGTTATAGTTAGTTGTTGACGCTTATCATTTGGTCCTCTTGATTCAGATTTGCCTTCTCCCTTTTGGGTTCTTTTGTTTTCTCTAGTGATCCGCCATTGGTTGTGATCAGGAAAACCCAGGAGTTATCTGGACACCTTTACAGTTGTGAGAACAGGGCTAGAGACTTGGCAATGTTTCAGTTCCCTGTGGTGGGGTTAAGAAATTTGGCCCAAACGGGTCCCATTTAAGGGTGAAAAACAAGAAGTTGCTAGAATATTATACGTTTTAGTTATAATCTTTTAGTATCAAGCCATATAACTGAATATGTTAGATGAAGGTTCTGCTGGCAATCAGGCTGTGTAGCATAGAGGTCTAATAGCATTTAAGCCAAATCATAAGAAAAGCAGTGGGAGAGATTCTTAGCTGTGCTAAAGAAGCCAAATTAGATTTAGGTACATCACTGTCTTTTGGCATTTCAGAGGCATTCCGTGGAACTTTCACCATAACAGTAGGAATTTATTTACTAAATGCATAATTCTTTAGTTTTCTGATTCATGAAACGATTACATTTCCTTGTGTTCCCAAGTTTGCTAACAAGATGCAACATCTGAAATTTGATTGTATAATCATCTTCGAACATTTTAGACTTCTGTGTTGCTTATTCATACACAAAAGCTTCAGTTGGTTGAGGAATTCTATTATGTTAAGAGGCTTGATGGCTCAAACTTACCACAAACTTGTGTGCAGATCTCTCTGCCGCTTTTGATTCTTCATGGAGAGGCTGATATTGTAACGGATCCTTCTGTCAGCAAGGCTTTGTATGAGAAAGCAAGCAGTTCAGACAAGACATTCAAGCTTTACAAGGATTCTTATCATGCTCTTCTTGAAGGTGAGCCAGAGGAAGTGATATCTCAAGTTTTTAATGATATCATTTCTTGGCTCAATGAGCACGGCAGAAAAAGTGATGAGAGCTGAGCAAATGATTCTCAAACCACGGAACAAAAGAAAACGATGAAATAAACCAGGGGATGGAAGGAACCCAAAAAAAAAAAAAAAAGAAGAAGAAGAAGAAGAAGAAGAAGAAGAAGAGAGATTTAAACCATTGTTGACAAAAACAATAAGGCTGGCATTGCATATAAGGAGCTAGAAGAACATATTGATCCTTGATTTATCTTTTTCTATTTGTTTATTGTAAGTAGTTGAGAGTCCCTTAGAATTATATGACAAATGTAGCTCGAAATTTGAATAAATTATCGTGTCATGCGGTTTATGGCTCTAGAAATCTTGTTTGACTGAAGTGTCTTAATCTGTTTTCTTCGTAAACTATTTTTGCAATTAACTTAGATTCTGTTTGGTTTATTTTTGTTCGTTTTTTTTGGGTCTAGTTTAAATTTCTGTTTCGTCTTTTATTTTTAATTTTTACGTATTTTTAATTTTTTTTAATTTTTTTGATTATTTAAAATTTTATATTGTATTAATGTGTTATTTTCGTTTGTGTTGTTTCTTTTAGTATTTGTACTTAGAAAACTAGAAAATGGAAAAGATATTCATATCTTTATAATTAAGAGGTTATTTGGTATTAGTTTGATTTTTTTTGTTGTTTTTAGTTTTTATTTTCTAAATAAAAGTTTATTTAATTAAAATTGAAAATAAAAATTATTTAATTGATATTTATTATAAAATTAATATAGTAATAAATTCAAATTTTTAGGTTAAGGTATTCTCATGTATTTTAAAAATTTATATTAGTTAATAAATTATTTTATTATTTAATGTTTATAAATAAAAATAAAAAACTTTTATTTGTAATTTTTCATTTTTACTTTGTAAATTAATAAACTATGTTTATAAATGAATCTTATTTTACTACAAGAGGATATTTATAGCTTTTGATGAGGTACCCTTTTTGTTTCAGACTATTATACCCATATAAAAATGTTATGGGATGAGTTTTTAATCTCGGATCTACACCAAAATGTAAATTCCAACCACATTATTCCTGCAACTTTTATTTACTATACGAACCTGCCATCAAGTTGATTGCATTATTTGATTCCTTATAGGCCTAAATGAATCTTATTTTACTATCAAAACTCATATCATGTTAATGGACCCACTGCCTGACATTAAAAAGGCTTTTGCTATAGTAGCAAAACATGAAAGATAACCTAACAATTCACCATTAAATCTTATAACTTCCCCTTTATTAGAACCACAAGCTTATTTTACTAAAACCGACTCCAAAAGACATTACTAACACAATAAAAACCCATTTACACCTTTTGTAGAAACATAGGTTATGTAGATGCCAAATGATACCGGAAACATGGATTCCCTCTCAATTTATCATTAACCAACAGATACAATCACAGGACCAAAGAAAAAAATTCAAGCAGAAATAAAATAGTCAATTCAGTAAAAGCTCACTTGGACAAAGGTGTCACTGAAACTGATTCTCAGTTTCCTGCCAAGGATGCCTTATAGCCAATGTCTAAACCCAGTTTTATTGCTGAAGAATATTTCCAGTTAATGCATTTGTTACATAAGAAAAAGGAGTCCAAAGGAAAATCAATCATCACTTCACAAATAAATGCTATTTCTATTGGTACAAAAGGTATATCCAAACCTGTTTTGTCTTCTGCATTATGATCATCTCCTTAGATTCTTGACTCTGGAGCTACAGACCATATAGTCTGTTCATTAGAGTTTTTCTCCACCTGTGACCTAGTTAAAAATCTCACTGTTAGATTACCAAATGGACACTCCTTTTCAATCACTCACATAGGAACAATGCAACTTCCTTCTTTCACTCTTACTATTATTCTTTTCATTCCTATCTTCTCCTTTAATTTGATTTCAATCAGCAATCTAACTAGCTCCTCTCAATGTCAACTAGTTTTTACTTTTGACTCTTGTCAAATTCAGGAAACCAACTCACAGAGGATGATTGGCTTTGCTAGACAATTTAATGGTCTGTATTGCCTATCCTCACCAACTTAAGACTCTAGCCCATTGTTATGCAATATTTCTTCCCTCTAAGATAACCTTTGGCATAGAAGGCTTGGATACTGATTGCGGTTGGCCACATATAAAATTAGTTCAAATTAATCTATCTTTCATGCACAATTTAACAATTTAATTCGAGACCAACATTCAGCAAGCGTACCGGTTGAATCAAGTAATAAAGTGGAGTATATTTAAGACTCTGAGTATCGATCCCATGAGGAAGTTTCTAGGATGTAAGTACTAGGTCAATCGGATTACAATTATCTAGAGAACACTCA
>JAOXYD010000002.1:11555168-11576939 GCA_028565735.1 Pinacopodium congolense
CCTTTACCAAGCTTATATGCTCCTTTTGTTAAACAATTTTGCTTCTTTGCTTTACTTTTCTTCTTTTCAAGTTTTCTTCGTTTCATAAATGAAATAATTGTCAAATTTTGCTCTATAATTCATCAAATAAGGGTAACATGTTCATTAAACAAATTATAATGTAAATTAAGCATTATTGAACAAATAATAGGAATGAATTCAAATGGAATAACAATTCACCAACTGTAATGAAACTGTTGTGGGCTTTGGTTCAACCAATCCTATTTTCTTGAAAATAGAGAAAAGCATTAAGTTAATACTAGTTCCAAGATCCATAAGTGCTCTCTCTATTCGCAAACTACCTATGGGACGAGGAATGGTAAAACTAACAGGGTCCTTTAATGTAGGAGGTAATTTGATTAATAGGATCGCAGAACATTCTTCAACAAGCTTAACAGTTTCAAATTCATCTAATTTCTATTCTTGGATAGAATGTCCTTTGGAAATTTTGCATAGCTTGGCATTTGTGTTGTGGCTTCTAAAAATGGAATGTTAATATGTAATTTTTTAAAAATTTCAACAAACTTCCCAAATTGTTTATCTAACTTTGCATTCTTTAACTGTTGAGGGTAAGGAACATATGGATGGATTTGAATTTTATTTTCAATGACCACTTCCTTGCCTTTTTCTTTCTTCTTTACTGCTTCTACCACTCTTTCATCATTTTGATCATTTTTTGTATCATACCTCTTTTCTACTTTTTAAGATAATAGCCTTTGCATGCTCTCTTGGGTTGGCTTTAGTAGTACCTTAGAGCTTACGAGGAAGCCTTTCTTAAAAATTTTGAGTAATTTGGCAAACTTAAGTCTCTAGATTCTTAATGGTTACTACATGATTTTGCAACTGAGACTCATTACCTTGCATAAATTTCATCATTGTCTCCTCTAAACTTGAGTTTGTTTTAAATCCTAGCGATGGAGTTTTTTATTGGGTCTTCTGAGTTGGGGGTTCGTCTATATATATATTGTCACATGAAGAAATGTTTGACTGATTTCTCCATCTAGGGTTATAAGTATTAGAGTAAGGATGATTCATTTGCCTATTGTAGCTCACAAAATGGGCTTGATCAAGCTCTCTAGTAAAGGGACTACCTACTTGACAATCTATTAAAGCATGAGATGGGTTACCCCAATGTTCACATTTTACTTGGTTTGCATGTCCCCTACTTCCAACTCCATTAACCAAACTATCCAATTTCTTATTTAATAAATCCATTTGGCCGGCCAAAACAACAGTGTCATTAATAACATGCATCTCATATGGCTTTCTTGGATGGCATTTAGAATTATATAGGAAGCTATTTCTCGCCATCTATTTTGTCAAAAGATATGCTTCTTTTAGAGTCTTACGTATGAAACTTCCTCCAGCAACAGCATCAATAATGCATCGAGTAGAGGGTGTAAGGCCTCTGTAAAATATATTCACTTATTTCCAAGTATTAAAACCACGGCCAAGACATTTAGGCAATATTTCCCTATATCTCTCCCACGTCTTAGATAAGCTTTCATTTTCATATTGATCAAGAAAGCTAATTTTGATCTTTAATTTTGCAATCTTCACAGTAGTGAAAAACTGAACTAGAAAAATCTTCATTCGCTCTTGCCATGTTCTAATGGAACTAGGTGGGAGTGTATTCAACCATGTTCTAGCCTTCTCTCTAAGGGAAAATGGAAACAATTTGATTCCAATTTCATCATCAGGAACTCTATTACTCTAAATGGGATAAAAAATATTTAGAAAATTATGTAAGTGTTCATTTGGATCTTCAAGAGTTGATCCACCAAACTATGAAGCTGTAACCATTGAAATAATGCTTTGAGGGATATCAAAATTGTTGGGATTGATCCTAGGTAGCACAATGCTAGCCATCGGTTTTCCTTTATTTTCTAAAGCTAAATCTCTCATAGTTAATGGTCTAGCACCATCGACAGGTCTGTTTTCTATTAGTTCAAGTGGATCCATTTCTGATTCAAGTGATTGGTCAAATGATTGTTCACTAGAGGTTTGTACTCCTGCAAATTCATACATACTCACTCAAGTATCTTTCCTTTGCTTCCTAAGTGATTGCTTAAACTCTAGATCAAATTCAAGCTTTTTGAGTTTTGATCCCCGAGTATGCATGAAACTTTAAAAGATAACATGAATTGAAACTAAAACAAAATACACTTAAAAAATAAAGACACATGAAGTAGGCTAAACAAAATAATAAAACAAATATAAACATTTTAAACAATATTAATAGCTCTAGACTAATATTTTCAAATTCTTCTTAGTATTCTATTTATGAATAGCATGGTTCCCTAGCAACGACATCAAAACTTGATGGGCATGTGCATCCTGTAGGCCTGTAGGCCATGTTGTTAAACGTTTAAAATTTGGCGCTTATAAATTCATGATCATTGACCATAAATTAATTTATAAAGGAGATTAATTTTAATTATACTTCAAAACCTTTTTAAAATAATATTAAAAACTATAAAAAGCTAATAATGTTAAGTATAATCATTAGTTAAGGAAACACAGTTTCAATCATGAACATATAAAATCTGTCATAATGGACAAATTAAGGATTACATATAACTATTAATCAGAAAAATGTAAATTTTAATAATAACAATAAAAATTTTAATTGCTTTGGGATTTAAAATTAAATGATAAGGGTGTCAATCCTATTTTACTTTTTATAAATAAAATATGCATATTCAAAAAGAAACATCTAAACCATTTTAAATTATTAATGGTATTTTTTACTTGTAAGTTTCGAACCAAATAACTAAATTTAATTATCTCTAAAATTTGCAAGAATTTTCTCCTACCTTAGGAAGACCAACTTCTGGAGCACCTACTTGTACTGAATTTGCATTGACAGGTGTGTCTCCCCACCAACTAATAAGGTATGATCTTATCTGGTTGAGTTGAACTTTAATTTTTAATTTTTTAAATATAAAAATTAAAAAAATTAAAAGTATATAATTAATAAAAATAATAAATTAATATAATATAAAAATTAAAAAATATTTTAATATAAAATTATAAAAAATTACAATTACAAATCACAACTAACAGTAAACAACCCATAACCTAAATAATTCAGAAAATCGTAATTCAGAGAATCGTATCATGAGTGGAGAAAGGCAGTATCATCAAACGCAAAGAATCACCCACCACTTACATTGTTGTCTATGTCAGTAAATTCCCACTAAAAGTTTTGCGATAACGCCATTATAAATCCAAAAACATTTCGTACCAAATGCTTACATGCATTCAATACATTTCAACTGTTAGTTTTTTTTTTTTTTTCTTTCTCATTTTCCAGGATCAGACTCACACTCCCGTACTAATTACAGCTTTTATTCTCTTCCTTCACAGATCCCATCCACTTAAGACAGCTACAGGGACACTGCATACAGTTAAAAAGGGGTTGTCATAAGACATAACTCACTCAAAAAGATAGAGGCGAGTCTAAAAGTAGTCATGGTGCAGCCAAAGAAGTTGAGAGACATGAGCGATGAATTGCAGAACATCTTGGATGCTAATATGGACCAAGCACAAGAGAGACGACGTGCTCGTGAGGCATTCAAGGAGATTCAGAACGGAATTAATCACTGCTTAATGAAGGTTTGTTTGTGTGTGTGCATGCGTGTGTAAATGTGATTAGTACATTTGGTTGGTGTTGCTAAATATGTTTAGCGGCTTTTCATAGATGTCTTGAATGACATTATTCAAAAATGTCGGATTATCTACGCAATGTTGCGTTGTAGTTGGAACTTGGAAATTTATTTCAATGATGCTACTAGAAATGAGAAGGGACAAAAGCTTAGTGCAGATGTAGGCATAAGCAAACACTCGTGTTGAGTAATCAACTTCCGGCCTTAAACTTTACACAAGGAAGCACTTTTATTTGTCAACAGTTATCCCTTTCTCTAGTGTGGTTGGGTTCTTCTTCTTGTTTGTTTGTTTTTTTTTTTCAATCAAAGGTTACATTTTTATTTCAGTTCATAAACATGATGTTTGCGTTTGACTGGATGAGTTGCTTTTCATTAACACAGTCGGCATATTAACTGATGATAGAATATGGAATGTGGATTCTGGATGTATTTTTCAAATTTATATGATGTTTCTTTTAGATCTTACTTCTTTTTGAACTAGGCCGGCATCTGCTTGCCCTCATTTAGACTTGAGGATCTGTGTAAGTGTTAAAGGTCATAGACATAGAGATATCATGAATTTTTGTTGGCTGGTCTTTGTGCTACATGTTGTCTGAAAACGGTGTTTATCCTTAAACTATGAATTTCTTTCTGGTTGCAGATACCATATGAAGGATTGAAGATTGAGGAGGTAAATATCCATTGTGGCCTTCGTCGTAAGGGTGGCTTTGTTCCACTAATAATCAGTTCAGTTAATACTGAATTCTGTCAGGCCGTCTTTATCTGAAATCTTAACAATCATTACTTTCTTCAAGCCAACTGTCATAATGAACATTGTCAAAGTCACTTACATTTAAGCATACAATTGACACAGGGCACAATACACTTATGAGCTAAAAGTGGTAAGTTTGACCTGCAGCGTATATATAAATATATATTTTATAAAAAAATTTAATAATTAAATGACTTTCTCTATTAATCTTTAAATTCTGATTGAGGATGATATTTTAAATATTCCCTCCTAATAAACCGCAAGCTACTGGCCATAAATTTTTGTGTTTCAGTTGTGAAGGTTATATACTAAGGTAAAGTTTGCTTTCTTAGAATCCAGTGATTTTGTACATTTGGGAAGTGTAATAGAAATAGCCTCACAGCCCTTCCTTCCATCTTACCATTTTATTTTAGGTTCCATATTTCTCTTCTTCTCTCCAATTATCAACTGTTGATCACATACCATTGCCAACCTGCCCACATCTCTTCCTTCTATGGCTTTGTTTCCTAGTTGTGTTTGATGATAAAGAGTGAAGTGCGATCTATAATATTCTTTGTAGTCATATGAAGTTAATTCCAGAGGATTGCAAATTTTTACAAAAAGGTGGCTTCCTAAGGACTCACTCCCAAAGGCATTGGTTTTCTTCTGCCACGGCTACGGAGAAACTTGCACGTTTACTTTTGAAGGTATATGATGTTTCTAATATAAGTTAACCTTTGAGTATTTTTGAAAATTTTGTTCATTTTACGCCGTCAAAATGTCCGCAGGAGTTGCTAGAAAGTTAGCGTTATCAGGCTATGGAATTTTTGCAATGGATTATCCAGGATTTGGACTGTCCGAAGGTCTTCATGGCTATATTGCAAGCCTTGAAAGGCTTGTTGATGATGTTGTTGAGCAGTACTCCAAAGTTAGAGGTACCTACAAGAAAATATTTAAGAAGAATAACCTCGTTAAGATGTGCAGGACACCTTAGGAGGACTAAATTAAGCACTGTGCGCGCGATGAACAATGAATCTTATCATAGTTTTAGATGGTAGATTATAAAACTAACTTGCTAATCAACGTGAACTGGTAGAAACAAACACTTGCTGCTTTCATGTCCTACGTTTTTGAAGAACTTTGGTAGAGTTATGGACTGGGACGATGTCCTTGCTATGTTTCTCTGCATTAAGAATTCTACTCCTGGTTTTTTCCTTTCTGTTTATTTCCCTCAGAGAGCACCGATTACAGTGGCCTCCCAAGCTTCCTATTTGGACAGTCTTTGGGTGGAGCAGTAGCCCTGAAGATACATTTGAAACAACCAAACGCCTGGAGCGGAGCCATTCTTGTTGCTCCCATGTGCAAAGTACAATTCCAAACTTGATTCTCAAAAGGATTATTTAACATTTCAACATTTTCTCCCCACTCAAAACTAAATTTGCTTTTTCTTCAGTTCACAGATAACATGATTCCTCCATGGATTCTGCTTCAAGTTCTGATTTGTATAGCTTATCTTTTTCCAAAGCTAAAAATAGTACCGCACCAGAATTTTGTCAAGATGGCATTCCGAGACTTGAAAAAGCGAGAACTGGTTTGTTCTATATTTCTGACTTTAATCAAGTGTATAAGCTTTATAATTGCATTTGCCCTGCGACACATCCTTAATAACTTTTGACATTTGTCCTGTTAGTTATCTGTCTCTAAAAACATGTATTTTTGTCTCTTAATGCAGGCGGCATATAATATTATTGCATACAAGGATACAGCCCGCCTTTGGACTGCTTTGGAGTGTCTTAGGACAACTCAAGAACTAGAAAGACGTTTAGAAGAGGTATGTCCGTTCCTGAATTGTGCGAGAATTGTGATAAATGATTATTGCCCCTAACTATTTTGAATAAATATTAGACTCTAAATCAGTCATATTTTTTTGATAAATAAATCAGTTATATTACCTCAAATTGTTGGATTTTTATAAATTGTACACGTTTTAATTCATCTATAATTATAAGTTGGTAAAATGTGATTACAAATTATATTTCCTAACGAATTTGTTTAAACAATGCAAAAACCTTGGAAAAAATAAATATACGAAACTATGACTGAAGAGATTTTTTTTTCTCAACCGTAATTTGGATAATTAAAATATAGTTAATAAGTAAATAGAATGAGTTATAGCAATACGTCATTAAAAAATGTAAAAATTAAAATAAATAAAAGAATATAATTGAAAAGTTGTTCCTAAGACAAAGGAAGGGGAAGTATAAAATTAGAAGAGGAAAACAATACATGAGAACTTTTATGAAGATCGAGGTTTAAGCATACTCCCAATCACTTCTTACATGACGCATTATTCATTGTATTTACCGTCTTCTCGAGTTGTCAATATCAAGCAATTCAACATACTTAAAGACTCTCTCTTGTAATAGACAAACTAATAATTTGTAGTTACTGTAATTGTTAGTGCTATTGGTCAAATTGTAGAAAACCCTTTGAAAATGGCTCGAGCTTGTCTACGTATTGAAGATATTTGGTATATCACATAGTGTACTTGATGGAATTTTGATTATAATTGATATCGAAAGATTATTAGTTAATCTGGCATGACTATTGATTGTAATTAATAAGAATCATTGCCATAAGGCACTGTTATTAAAGACGTGATAAAGGAAATGACCTTATGTCCATTATCTCAAGGATATTGTTCTTAATTATTTTGATCGTAGATATTTTAAAGAGATATGTATTGAAGTTTGAAATTGATTTGCATGTTTAATTTATCATTTCAATTGAGTAACTAAAATAAGATACATTATATGAATTAACAAAGATTTGACCTGAGATAAAAGATATTTAATTTAGCAATAATATCAGTTTTGCGACGAAACTCTTTCTTTATTTCTACTTTGATCAATACACTTGTCTGCTATTCAACCTTCATCTACTTGAATAGGTAGCTTCTTCTGTTTCACCTTTTCCTATTCCTTTGGATCATCTTTCCATGAATAACCAATGCCAGCTATAATTTGCAGGTTTCTCTGCCATTATTAATCCTACATGGAGAAGCTGATGTTGTCACCGATCCATCAGTAAGCAGGGCTTTGTATGAGAAAGCAAGTAGCTCAGACAAGACGCTTAAACTTTATAAGGATGCGTATCATTCTCTTCTTGAAGGTGAGACTGACGGCATGATTTTCCAAGTTCTGGGTGATATTATCTCCTGGCTCGAAGGTCGCTGTTTCAATAAGAAACAATAGCTGAAGTTTCATGAGAGTGAATAATTGTAAACTGTAGCTTCCTATAGTAATCAAGTGTGACGAAGATAAACATTACAATCATAAAATGCAATCAAGTTTAAAACTTTTATTTCTTTGGAAAATCTCAAAAGCACACGATGATTCTTGAGGAATCTCTTCTAAAAATTCTAATTCGGAAACTTAAACCCATAATGTCCACTTGAGTTTAGCACTAAAACAGTAGAGACTCTTGGGTGCCAGTTAGACAACCCCGACCCTAAAATGCTCCTTCACTTATTCTTCATCTTTAAGATTAGTCGTGTTCTCAATATGAATGTGTTAAGAATATAAATAATAAAAAAATAAAAAAAATCATTCAATTTAAATAAAAACTCACTATCACTATAAACTATAATATTCTAACTATATATTACAATATACTACAATACTATAAACTATAAATTATAATATTCTAACTATATACTATAATATACTACATTTATCTATGACATGAAATTGAAATTCTTTGAATTTTAAAGTCAAGTTTCATTTAAATTAATTATATTGACTAACTTGACAAACAGTTTTTACGTAAATTATAAATAAAAAATTAATAAGAACTAAAATGAACAATACAATAATAATAAATGTAAGAATATTTACTTCCATAATCTTATCCTTTCATTTTTTTTACTTCATAATAATTTTTGATTCTATGTATTATTCTCATTATGCACAAAAAGGAAGAGGAGTTGTATGAGATGAAAATCTTACGTACAATTCTAAAATGAAGATTCTTTACGTCTACTCAATTCGAAGGAAATTATAACCCAATTCAAGCGGAATGAACTTATTCAATGGCCATTGCTAACCATTTTTTGTCCTAAATTTTTGGGGTTGCTTTTTCTAATAAATGTTAGTCACATTTTTTTATATTATTTATACAAATAACTGATTTATGAATGAGCGCTCTTAGAGTAATCAGTTTGGCTATAAACCTATGAGCCTATGACTTCGTTTCTTAGGAAATTCGTTCAGCAGAAGATCTTGAATTTAAAACTTCCACACAAAAAATCCTAGTGCCATCTCTTCAATATATTTCTTACTAGAAGTATCTTTGATCCCAATGATAACGAGTGGATAATTCACTGGGTGGTAGAGTTGTAGAAGCGCCTCTTTCTTTCATATTTTAGACATATAATAATATGCTACTCAGAAACATGGAAGAATTGAAATCTTAGATCAAAATACTATGTATGGATGGTATGGTATCAACAATTAAGAACTATTTTCTCCTCCCCGCTGCATTAAAAACTGAATCTCATCATTCATACATAATGAATTGGTGTGGTATATTCATATCATAACATATGAATAGTAAAAACTAGTATTAAAGAAAAAAAAAAACCCCCCACTCACATCACCATTCAAAATTTCTCGGCCAACTATTGGTCAAACTACTTAGACACTAGGACTAATATGAATAGGATCACTTAGCCATACTTAATACTTGGAAAAACAAGCATAATGGAAATAGATCAGTTTTTATTAGTGCTTATAGTACCAAATTTTACCATACTAGAATGGATGTGTAATTAAGGGGTTGTTTGGTTTGATTTTAAGCTTCTATTTTGTATTTATGTTTTTATAAATAAGAAAATCGAAAAATATAATAGAAATAAAAAATAACACATGAATAAAGTACAAAAATAAAAAATTACTGAAATTAAAAAACATACAAAAATCGATGCAAATATATAAAATACAAAAATGAAAAATAGAAATGAAAAACTTAACCAAATAGACAAAGTTAATCTTAAGCTTTTAAATTTTAATAATTACAAAATGCTAGAGAGATATAGTAGATGATATCATATATCTTATATTAAACAATCCCTTTTGAGCTTAATCACTTCCCAGGCTTCATTATAAGATCAAAAAGGAAATACCCATCATGATTAGAATATTATCCTATTTAACAAAAAAGTTATTAGTTAATATAGTATCTATTAATTTAAACTAAAATATGTTTATTTTAGGATTAATAATTCATTCAATACTATTCTTAATTTTTTTTATTAGTATTAAATGTTTTAATTTGTTTAAATAAAGTAAATGTATATATAATTCAATTGAATTTCTCATCATTATGTTTGGAACAAAGATAGAATTTAAATCTATTTCTTGATAAGATATTGAAGAACTTACAGATCAGATAAGACATTTAAACCTAGATAATATCATACAAATTAAATCTAATATAAAACCATAAAAAGCATTAAACCATAATCCTAATATAACAAATTTTCTTAGTACAAGTAGTAATCCTCCACCACTTAGATATCCTTCTTAATAGTTTACTGAATCACTATTAAGTTATGTAGGAATAGCTTCTATAATTCTAGATAAACATAGAATGGCTTCAGTGGATAAAATGAGAACTGAAACCATAAATCCCTTACCTAGATATAGATTGTATACAAAATATTGAAGAAGCAATAGATAAATAGGAAATCACTTTACGATTAGAAGTCCAATTAATAAAATGGATTATGAAACATCTTCTTCATTTTTAGAAAAAAAAAACACTAGATATCGATGCTCTTAAATTCTGGAAACAACTAAATGATCACTCAAGAAATTTGATACTATATAGTGATAGTATCCTTGATATGATAACTAAAGTTGTAGAAGCTTTTAAAGTAGAATTTGTAAGTGACGGAAATTATCTTAAAGAGCCTAATACTGTAGGAAAGTATGTTATAGCATTATATAGATTACTATTATGTGATATGTATAAAATTCATCAATATGTCTATTTCTTCCAAGATTATTATTATCATATTCATAATTAAGTCCCTAATACTCAAGCTTATTTAACAATGTTTTCTCAATATGTCTGTTTTTTCTAAGATTATTATTATCATATTTATAATCAAGTCCCTAATACTCAAACTTATTTAATAAATTTTTTTTTGGTTAAGATACCAAACCTCTGGGATAATAAATCTAAAGCTATGTATAGCCCAAGAGGAGGAATAGATAATTTAGAGAAAAGAGTAGCATATTTGAAAGATAAATTTAGGCCTTATTTAGTTGGGCTTTAGTTTTTGGATTTGATTTCCTATTTTTTTAAACATAAAACTTAAAAAAGAAAATATACTAATACAACACAGAAATAAAAAAAGAAAATATAACAACCAATACAACAACTACAACAACTACAACAAAAACTATAATCTAACTAAACATCCCTTTAGTGAATGATGTAATGATGCTATACTACTTAAGCATGGTAAAGGATTAAAGAAAAATAAATGGTTTTTATTGTTACGATTTGAAAATGTCTACAATGATAGGTTGTAACAACTCGTATTATTATTCCAAGATAAAGAAAAAATACAAGAAAAAGAAATATTATAAGAAGAAATATTTCAAGAAACAAAAAGCTTGATACTATAAAAAGAAATTTGGGTACAAACCTAAGAAGCCTATGTTTAGAAGAAATAAAAGAAGAAGTAGAAAAATAACATAATGCCAATATTATTATCATAAAGAGAAATTACATTTTGCTAATGAATGTATAATATAACGTTATATTATAATATTCTTGTAATGTTGGGATTATTTTAAAAAAATACATAAACAATTTAGTAAGGGTAATTTTTAATGACAAAAATATGTCTTTTAAGTTTATGAAATTTATTTGAAAAAATAATTTATTTTGATAAAATTTGAATTAGTTATATTAAATACTATGAAATCTAAGTCACATAATTAAAATGAACAATATTTCTTTTTGATATTACAAACATACAAATTTAGAATTGTAAATGAATTATTTAAATAGATCCTCAATGATGTTGTAGTAAGTCTTTTTACTTATTTTAGCCCTCACACTCATAACACTGAAACATGTTCCATTAAAAATGCATTTACCATACCAATAGACTTTTAATTCATTGGGAAATGGTATCTAAGACATCATTTTTTACTATAGTTAAAATTTTAATAAGGTAAAAAAATCTTAATTCTCAAAAAATATTTAACATTATAGTGATACATAAACAATGAATCACCTAACAATCTATGAAAAAGCAACACACATTATTAATATAATTATAATAAAACTTTTCAAAATGATCATAAATTTCAGTTTTCACTATCTTGGCATGAACTTTTCAAATAATTGAATCGAAAATTTGAACTTAGCTTTAGTTCTAAAAACGAAATTAATATGTATAAGAGGGATCAAAATTTCTAATAATCGAATATAATTATGGAAAAGATCCAATTATTTTTTTGAAAAATTAAATGAATTAATTAATGATAGGAGACTTAAACAGGAGTTAAACCCACATACTCACACACGCACCACTCCACACACGTATAACGCCTATGAACCACCCACGTATCACCCAATAGATCAAAAACAAAAGCTCTCTCTGGAACTCGAAACTCGAGTTCCTTCTCTCCTTCCTCTCATTTCCTACGAAATATAGAAAATAACAAAACCCTAATCCACCACATTGCTAATCACCTGACTCCCATCACCTTCCTCTTTTTAGGGTTTACATAATAGGTTACGATCCTTCAGATCTTCATGAATCTTATCCGATTTGTCGCATTTTCTCAAAGAGGATGCCGGACCTTCACATCTCAGGTAAGCACTTGTCGTTCTCCCTATTTCCTTCTGGCCACCACCTAACAGAGTGTTCTCCTTTTATAGGTCAATCCCTCTAGTTCCTTCTGGACATCGGACCTTCACCTGATCGGACACTTAGAGACTCACATAAAAGGTATGTCGCCTTGACTCTCGACCTGTTTTGCTGCCGATTGTTTAATTTGCTGGCTAAGCACTCTTGTAAATAGCATGTTTAGTTACTTATGATAGCACTATGAACTGATATGCTGGACTAGGGTTGAATGTGAACAGTCCATTTCATGAAAAAACGACACCTTTGATCCTTTATCTTGACTTCTAACAATTTGGTTACGAATGATCCTAATATATTCTAGCAGTCAAGTGTTTGTCTAGAATAGATCCCTAATAGCTTATTGAACATGAGTTGCTCCCTTATCCAGTGGATTAGTTTAGCAGTCATTCGTTCCTTGGTGCTCTCTAGCCCTTTGAACAATTTGTCATTCCTTTCTTTCCATATCAAATACATAGTAAAGCCAAAGGATATAAGATAAACACCCTTATCCTCCGATCGGTGCTGAACAATCCATTTTAGAATATCATTGAAACTAGTAAATAGGCATGTCCATCTACATAGGTTTGTAATCTTAAACCAAATATCCTGACTGAACCTGCAGTTTAAAAATAGGTGGTCTATAGTTTCCTCATGACATGACACAAAGGGCATCTAGAAGGTAGGTATATTTAAATAGTGTAATCTGTCCATAGTGGTCAACCTGTTCTTTACCATAAGCCACATAAAGAATGCCAGTTTAAGTAGTAAAACCTTATTCCAAACAACTTTACTCCAGTCTACCACCTGATCCCTCTCCTCATAGATCTCCTTGCACGACTTATTAGTGAAATTCCTTGATACATGATTTAGCCACCTATATGTGTCTTCCTTAGTTGTATCTGGGTTGTAGTTTGGCAATATATGCCTAACTACATAAGGGTAAGTAGCCCAACTACCATCACTGATCCATTAACTCACCTTGGTAGTTAGAGGACTATTGGAACTAATTTGTTGAAAGTAAATAGAGCCAAATATAGGTCCAAAGCTGCTTCAATTGTCAAAAAACAATGATACTGAGTGTCCATTCCCAATTATACACTTAATTCTGTCCTTTAACCTATCTCTAATCATCAATAGATGATTCCAGAAACAAGACTGATTACTATTAGTCCTTCCAACTTCCCAAACACTCTTATTCCGCAAGTAATAAGTATGTATCCATTTTGTCCAGAGTGACTCTTTATTCATCAACAGTCTCCAAAGTCTTTTACTTAGTAAAACTTTATTACTCAAATCTATTGGTGTAATACCTAGACCCCCTTCTTTAATAGGTTTACATAATTCCTTCCAACTGACCTTAGCCCTATATCTACCTTCCCCTTTTCCAGCCCACAGAAAACACCTTAACAATTTCTCGATTTTCTTTACTAACCCTTTAGCAATGAAGAAATGAGAAGACCAATAGATATGTAGAGAGTTCAAAACTGATTTCACCAATTGTAACCTTCCTGCAAAAGATAGAGCCTTATGGGTCCAATTACTAATTCTCTTATGAACCTTCTCTAGGAGCAGAGAGCTCTCAGTGATTAGTAATCGTCGAGTCGTGATAGGCAATCCAAGATAAATAAAAGGAGTATATTTTGTACTCAACCCTGCTACCATAGTTAGATAACTAGCATTATGCTGTACCGATTTAGAACAGATCATGAAACTCTTGTTTGGATTCTGTTTAAGTCCTGACAGTCCTCTGAAATAGTTTAGTGAATTCATCAAAATTCTGATAGAGTTCTCATTAGCTCTTGAAAAAAGCATTAAGTCATCTGCAAAAGATAGACTGAATAGACCCACCGTTTTACATTTGTTATGGAATCGAAAGTTTCCATCCTAGAGAATATTTTTCTGCATCAATCTATGAAGGCCCTCCATACATAATATAAATAAGTAAGGAGATAGTGGATCCCCTTGTCTAAGTCCCTTTCTTCCATGGAAAAGCTTAGTCGGTTCCCCATTCACTAACACACTAAAGGAGGTGGTGGATATACATTGCCATATCCAGTCCCTAAACTGCCTTGAAAAACCAAATGTTTCCATTAGCTAAATTATAAACTCCCAACTAATAGAGTCATAGGCTTTGTGAAAGTCTATCTTGATAGCACAACTCTTAGGACCATTCTTCCTACTATATCCTCACAATAATTCTTGGACTAAGAGTATGTTATCCCCAATAGATCTGTTTTGAATAAATGCAACTTGAAAGTTGTCTATTAGCTTGTCAAGAATTTCCTTCATTCGTGCAACTAACATTTGGATATGATTTTATATAAAACATTACAACACGATAGTGGTCTGAAATCATTCAAGGAACTAGGGTTAGGTACTTTAGGTATACGACTAATAAATGTCTTATTTATAGCCTTCAATAGCCTACCCTTCTAAAAAAACTCCAGAATGACATTAGTAACCAGACCTTTGATTAGGGGTCAAGACTTTTGAAAAAAGAAACCATTCAACTCATCAGGGTCTGGAGTCTTCCTCGGGTTAATATCTAGCACAGCCTTCTCCATATCTTGAGCATTAAAAAGTTTGACTAATGATTAGATCTCCTGAACATTTAATTAACTATCTACAAATGATCTTATTGTCATAATAAAAGAGTTGGTATCTAACCTAGTACCCAAGGTGATTCTGATCACAATTCGCTTTCCCTTTATGTTATGGCATTCACTAGCGCTGAGCTGTTCTTCCTTTGCCAAAAAGATACATCAATAAAGCAGTTTCTGTTTTTATCCCAAAACAAACGAAATTTGTGGTCTGGGCCCGTACCATCCCCATCAGCAGTCACATGTCTGTAACGCAAACGTTGCGCTAATGTTGTGCGAGCAATTCCATCCGTCCACTTAAATTAAAGTAGTGACAAGCTCAAGTACTAGAGGTGCAATTCCAGCTGAAGTGGACCATTAACCCACCCTGGTCTAAGATTCTTTTCCCCATTTTTAGTGCTCCGCCATTACGAATTTACGAGTAATGTATTGATTGCCGGTGGCTCACAGCAAGAAAAGGTAAAAGAGTAAAGAGCAGATTCATACGGATGCCATGTATGTTTACGCTTATTTAAGTGCGTGTAATGAGTTTCTTCTCATTTTTGTGTTTTTCCCCCTTTTTTGGGTAGCCTACGTGTACCCAGTTTGGTGGGAAATGCCTAATTCACCATATTTGGTTTGAAGGTTTGCGTTTTAGTGCTTATAAACCGGATGGAGAGTCTTTTGGCCTTACTGGGTATCTCCTTACTGCACCACTTATGGCTTTTTCTTCTTGCTTTTGCAATCCTCAAGTCTCCTTCAAGGTACTTTGAATTTCAAGCTCATATTTTTTTTAATTTATTGAAAATATTTCACTGCTTCTGCCCATGATGGAGATTATTTGGATTAGTGATTTGTTTTTTTTTTTTTGGTTTCCTCTCTAAAGCGGCCCCCGGAACTCAATTTTGCATTAATGACCTCAAGAGCTTAACTTTAAGTTTGTATTCTTGTAGATTGGCTACCCGGGGCGGCCCATAGCATCTTGTCGAAGGAGAATTGGAAAGGATGAAAAACTCTGTGTCTCAATCAAAAGCAGTAGCACTGACCTTTTTGGCCAAAGTGTCGCAACAGCACCAAATAACAAGCAATGTAATTGGAGCTTTCTGGGAGGTTCAAAAATTTTCATCCCTCCAAAAGTTGCTCGATTCTTTGTCTATCAGAAAAGCTCTACAGTATATGCATCATGTAATCCCTTTTTGCCTAATGTTCTGTGTTTCATTATTCATTCCCAGCGCCTTCTATATGTGAAAGTATCAAAAACTGCTTGTTCCTTTTCCTTTATACTATTTAATTGCTTTTCTGAGGAATCGTCATATACTGATCTCGGCCATGATTAATTGCATGCCTAGAAGAGCTTCATTAATTTTTATTCATTTGTAGCTCGCCATTTCTTTTTCCATAAATCTTGAACTGGGCATAGGTGCCTTCTGTCATGGAAGGGAAGTTTACCTTTGTAGCTCATTTGCAATGCAGTTAAATGGTGTTTTCATTTGTTATATGGATGACTGGAGAGCACGAAATGGTGCCTTCTCATTCATCATGCATTTTTTTGTTGGGGTCTCATTTATATCAACTTTATATGAAAGAGAGGGTTGAATGAGATGTACAATCATATTCACTGTAACTGCGCACAGTGGAATTTGTTCTTACAATATTTGTTGGTCCAAACCCTCATTTTACAGTAGTTGCTGTGACTGCAATTGTCCTGGAAGAAATCTGAACTATCAAAGGCAACTCTTTTGATGTAACCACCGTTTCCTGCTGTCATTCATAATACCATTGTTTTCCATTTTACCGAATGCCTTGGTCAGATTAGCCATCCAATGCTTAGTTTAATGGTTTCCTTACTCTGCAATGCCAGAGATGCACTTTACTGCCAATGTGTTCCTGGCACAGTCTTGATATGTTGTGTTGGATAGATTTACATATAGAGGATTTCTTTTGTGATATTGCTTTCCCATTCTGCATAGCATTTGTACAGTTCCCACTATTGATATCATTTTGATTGGTTGTTGCTAAAGGCTCAAACTCAGTCATGTTGGTGATTAACAGTGGTTATCATTTGGACATACTGTTTCTAGACATGATTAGATGCAGTGGTCTTTTAGTGTCTAATTTAGAAATAGATTTTCTGAGGAGATGACAGTTTCTTTGATGTATAATATAATGCCATTTTTGCTTTATGGTACAGGGATTACGAATTCTCAATTAGCAAGCAGTGCCTTCACTTTGGGAACTGCAGCTGTTCTCCCATTTTACTTCCTCATGGTTTTGGCACCTAAATCCCAACTGGTATTTTTTCAAGATCCAAAAGTTCATTCAATCTTGTTTACCTATCTTTGGTTTCTCTTCACTTATATTCTACTTTCTTTACACATTTCACATATTTCTTAATCTCATGGTTCTAGGATTCAACTATATTTCCAATTTGGCTGATTCTTGTTTCAATTGAGTTTTCTTTTCTTTTTCTTTTTTTTTTTTCATGTTGAGTTTTGTTCTAATTTTATGTCCATGTTTGACTGTCACACAATATTCGTCATGAATACTCTTTATTCTGCTGCTTAGAACACGATTTGCATGTTGGGTTTCTGAATTTATTCCCATCTACTTTACCTCTTGCCAAAACGTTTTAGCCTGAACTTCAGGCTTTAGTAAGTTTCATAAAGACCTTTTACTACGTGCCTTATTTTTGAGCTATGGAATTAATTGACTTCAACATGTGAATGCAGACTATAAAATCCATGGAAAGTGGCATACCATATGTTGTGCTTGGCCTGATATATGCATATTTGTTATACCTCTCCTGGACACCTGACACATTCAGGATGCTTTTTACGAGCAAATACTGGTTACCTGAGGTGCGTACATGATCGAAAAAACTTTACCACATGGCCTTATCATAATCTTAATGGGCTCTATGTTTTCTTCTGCAGGAATGAGAATATTGATCTAACAGTTTCTGATTTTTCTCTTTACCGGTGCAGTTGCCTATTATAGCAAAAATGTTCTCCAGTGAGATGACACTAAGTTCAGCATGGATTCACCTGTTAGCCGTAGATCTATTTGCTGCAAGGTAGCTGCCTTATCCTCTTCCTCTTACTTTCTCTTCTCTGTGTGTTTTCTGACATTTCAGCGGATTTGTTATATCCAGGCAGGTATTTCATGATGGACTAGAAAATGAAGTAGAGACTCGGCATTCCGTTTCTCTTTGCTTACTCTTTTGCCCTATTGGAATTTTCACTCATTTTGTTACGAAAGCACTAACCAAAAGGGCCGGAAGAAGCTAAAATTGTATGTAGTTCGCATTGTTTTGAAGAAACATGCAAACAAAATTGTTGCAAGTTGTTGAATTTTAGTTCTCCATATTGAGAGAAAAGCATGTTTCTTTGCGGTCACTAAGCCTTCGTATTCTTTTATCTCATGACCCTTGACGAAATGGAATGCTGGATGGTTACTTCTTCCGTTCCTAATTGTAAAGTAGATTAAAAAAGAGTATCTGTTCCTTGAATTAGAGTCCCAAACTTTTGATCCCGGGTTGAAAAATGACAGGTCGAGCATCTAGTTGAGCTACCATCTTTGAAATTAGACCAATTTCGAAGCCCATTCTATTATCCAGCTCTGATCCACTCTGCTTTTTTTTAAAAAGAAAATTTCTGCCTGATAATATCTTAATACGTCTACATGTGTTGAGCAGTCCGCTCTTGGACAAAAAGCCACTTCTTGCCTTCATGGCATTGAATTATGATGCTACCAGGTTCAAGCTCTTCGTATGTAAGCCCGTTAACATTGTTTGGGCCCATGATACCTTTTTTTTTATATTATATAAATGAATTCTTCAAAGAGAATAAAAACAATGCGTAACAAACAATATCAAGAAGGCTACAAATCAAACCAACAGGGAAGGTCAAAATACAACACAAAGGAGGATCAAACAACATTTGGGAGGAGCTCAACAATTTAACAGAAGAGACTAAAAACATAATTTAGCCAACGAAACAACTACAAAAACTAAAGAAAGGGAAGAACAAATCCAACACAAACTAAAGAAAGGGAAGAATAAATCCAACGGCAATCGGACAAAACTATCTTTTAAACAGCAAAAAATCGAAAAAACCATCAAATTCTATCTAGACAGTCCAACAGGCGGTAACAACATACTTTCATATACTTTATTAACCTTACAGAAAACAATAATATAGATAACAGTATGGTCATGAAAGTTCTCTAATTATAAAATTATATATAATAAAATTATTTTAAAGTTAATAAGTATTTATTTATATGATATGTTTAAAAAATTTTTTGATTATCAGTATTTAAATGATCAATATATACCGGTAATCAAAATTTTTTTAAACATATCATGTAAATAAATACTTATTAACTTAAAATTATTTTATTATATATAATTTTATAATTAGAGTAACTTTCATGACTATACTGTTATATAGGTACATAAACAAAGTATTTATTAAAATTAATGCACACAAGAACCAAGTATTAATTAATATACATACAAATTTTACCTTTAATATATTTCAACTATTTTAAAATATGTCGTTCACTAGAATTTAACATATGATAAATAATTGTAGAAGTAACTCTAATTTAAAAATATATATACATTAAATCAATTCTAAAGACAATATTTTAAAAAAATTAAAATTAATTTACAAATACTAAGAATTATCTATTTTTAGTATACTTAAACGATTTAAAACTTATTCATATTAAATATTAATCTATAATATAATGTGGAAGTTATGCATTTAGTAATTCTAAATATATAAATAAAATGTTTTAAAAAATTAATAAATACATGTATATATACTAGATGTGAAAGTAAATTAACGTGTATAGAAAATTTTTTATTGTTTACAATCTATTTCAATTATATTGAAACTTGTGTACAATAAATATCACTTTATATTATAATATTACAATCATACATTTGTTAACTCTATATACATAAGTAAACATCGTAGAAAATTAATTTAGGGATAATAAATTTCTTAGTGACCAATCTTTTGGAGATTATTTTTTATTTTAGTTTCTCATTTTTAAAAGTTTTTAATTTAATAATCAAGTTTTAAAAACTCGTTTAACTCAAACATTTCGTCAATTTTTTATTAACGCAACTAATAGAATCTGACATGTGAATGTCTACATATAAAAATGTCCACATGTGACTATTTATGTATACAACTCAATCACCACTCAACCTTTAAAATTTAGAGACAAACCTTTTAAAAGTTTTTAATTTAGTGACTAACTTTTAAAAGTTTTTAATTTAGTGACTAATCTTTTAACTAGTGATTAGATACAACAATATTTTAGTAGGAAGTATTATATAATAACTTTAAAGTTTAATTAACAAAAATTTAATGATATGATATATTCTTTTTTAAAAAATATATAAGATTTAGACTTGAAAAGTCTTTGATTAGAGGAAATAATTTATAAATAAAAAACTTTAAATTCAATATATAGTAGTCATAGAATATCTTCTATAAATAAATTTAGATTTAAAGATATATTATTGATTTATAAAAAATAATAGATATAAACAAATGGTAGAAGAATTGTTAAAGTGAGAAACTCCTCCCTCTCTCCTCCTCCATCATTCTTCCCCTATGAGCTTCTCTTCTCCTTCCTTTTAGCCACCTTCTGACCCTACTCTCTCCCTTTGCCCTACTTATTATTTGGTTATCTTCTTCCTTCTATTTATTGTTTGTTATTTAAACGTCTTTGTTGTTGCTTTTTAATCTTCTTACTTTCTTTAAATGGCAACAACTTTTTGAATTTTTTATCCACCTACCTCCTTATCACCGTTTTCAGCAAATTTTAAGCCATGCTCCTCTCTTCATGATCCCTCCTCTTATCTAACCCTCCTCTCCTTTCTTTTACATAATTACCTTTGCTCCTTTGATTCCAGAGGATTTCCCTCCTCTCTTTCAAACCCCCTTCTCGCCTCATTGAACCAGAATCAGAGGAAGGACTCATTGTCATCAAAGGTAGTCCCTCCTTCTAGTTGGAACTTGCCTTAGATCCCCTTTGCTTTCTCTCCCAAGCTAAAACAAACCTTAAAGGAGACATAAAGGAAGAAACCACCTAAGAAGCTAACAATTTAAAGGCAAGTAGTAGATGATTGCCCTTCGAATATTAAGTTCAACTATTATATTCTTGAGAGAATCAATGAGACTGCTATTGTTGCTCCTATGGTGAACATTCTGAAGGAAGGAATCTCTAGATGGGAAGATGCTCTAGTTGATTTTTCTTCGGTAAAGACCACTATATACTATGATGAAGTCATAGGAACATAACAATTGGAAGAATTTAAGGCTATAGGAGGTGCTGATCAATAAAGATAACATATTTATCTTTAAATTTGGTTCTAAAATCTTATACAAATATGATCCTAAAGGAAGGCCCTTGGCATATTAGCTTGTAATCGATTCTTCTAAAGGCCTGAAAACCTAGTATGCAGGTACACAATCATGAGTTATTGAAGATACCAATTTGGATTAACATTAATGGAATTCCTCTTATGTATTAAACCACCAATGGAAAGAGCTAGTTAGCTAGTTATGATGGCACTCCTATATATTTAGATGAAATCATTACTGTTATTGTAAAGTCCAGTCCAGTCACCACCCTTGCCTACATATATTGTCCACTTTGGATGGCCCATCTGGGCGTCACACCTGCACGGTTTTGCTTTTCCCAGGTCCATCTGGGCGTCATTGGGAAAACTCATCCGCCACCACTCGAACTCAAGACTTATAGCCTTGGAATGCATGGTGACTAATTCAAGGCTAGTCACCA
>JAOXYD010000002.1:11577039-11589712 GCA_028565735.1 Pinacopodium congolense
TATTTTTGTTATTTTAATTAAAATTTTAAATTTAATGTTTCCTCATTTTAAATTTTAATCATATCCTTAAATAAATTTTTTTCAATTTTTTATATTTTTAAAGTGCAATCTTTGCATTAAAATTAAGTCAATTCGGGTTAATAAATCAGGTCAATTCGGGTTCGGATGAAAATGGGTTCGAATCTATTCGGGTTCGGGTCTATTAGGGTCGGGTGAAATCGGGTTCGGATGTGATCGGGTTCGGGTCATCTCGAGTTTATATGAAATCGAGTTTAGGTTTAGGTCAGGTCGGATGTAGGTTGGGTTCAAGTCGTTAACTTTTTTTATCAAATCAGGTCAGGATGGATATGGTTCAGGGCAGGCAGGTCAGGTTATTAGGTCGGGTCTATTTTTGACTTCCCTAACAGTGGAGATGGAGGGGATGAGGGTAAAGTAAGGACGAAACACCAAAAGGCTAGGCAGGAGAGGAAGGGATAAAGGGAGAGGGGTGTTGGATAATTTATAGGCTAAGAGGAGTATGCGATCTCTGGTTTGATAGATGGGGCGAGTTTGGAGAGGTGGAATGATGAGTATATGGGCTAGGGGGAGCTCGTGGGATTTATTTTTTAAAAGAAGTGGCAGATTAGTAACAGGTGGGCTTGGAGTGGGATTTTTAGATTTAGGGAATGAAATGAGAGGGTTGGTGATGTTGAGGGGAAGAGGTAGAAGAGTAGAGGTAGGAGAAAATTAGCGATGGGAAGAGTGGGTTGGATAAGGAAAGAGTGATTCATCAAACCAAACATTTTGGGACGTGTAAATTTTTCCAATTATAAGAGAATAGTAGAGATATCCATGATGATTAGGACTACAACTTAATAAAATGCATAATTCAAATCTTGATTGAAGTCTATGTTTATTATATGGCTAGAGATGAGCCCAATAGGTTAACTCGAATTCTTTGAGAAAACAGTAATCGGGGGATTTATGATAAAGGAGTTAGAAAGGATTTATCATATTTATTACTACTTGCTTTCTTAATTGGTTGCTTAATTAAAGTGCTAACTCTTTCAAATAAGTCTGTTTAACAAAATTATTTGAATTTTCCCTATTTTTTTCCTTAGTTAATCCTTTTTACAAATGTCTTCTTATAATTTAAAGGTTGAGTTAATGTTTTAGAAAATTTTTTCCTAAATATAAAATGTTAGTAAAAAAAACTTACCTTTCTGGTCTTTATTTGCTCCTAGTTTTTCAAATCCTACTTGGTTTATTTTTGTCAAAATTGTATATCATTTATGAATATAGGAGCATTTTAGGTTTAACTTTCTAAGTATTTAGTCATCTGTGTTCTTGCATATCTGTATGTTATGTTATTGACTTTAACAAGGAGATAACTCATATTGTTATAACCCTCTTAAGTATTTATTGCTATTCTTAATCCTTTTCTTAAGTTTGTGTATTCTTAGCTTATTTAAACTCCCACTATGGTTAGGACTCAAGGAGGCAGTACCTTTAGGAGTAATAGATCCCAAGCTAGTCACGAGGATAACTATTTAGATGTTGATTCTGACCAGTTTTAAGATCATGCTTCTAAGAAACTCTTTGAAAACCATACTATTTCTCCTACCCATCTAGACTTGTTTAGGGAGAATGGTCTTATCCAGTTTATCATTTATCAAAGGTAGGAGCTTCTCCTTACTCTTTCTTTTGAAATTTGCTCTACTACTATCAAATTTTTCTACTGCAACCTTAGAGAGTTTAAGGAAAATGATGAGTATATCCTTTTATTTAAAGTATAAGATGTTCATATCCGTCTCTCTAGAGACATAATTAACACCATCCTTGGAATTCTTATCCCTCCTGTCATTTCTCATTATAACTATATTTCAAAATATAGTGATGCTCCTCACACCTTAGCTAAGAGAGTCAAGATGTGAGAAATATGAGTGTTATTCCTAAATTCCATCATTTTTTTATTAAATAAAACTTTCTTTCATCTAGTAGTCATTACAATGATCTAAGTTATAATGATCTTTGGTATCTTTCTACTTTAATGCTTGGTGAAAAATCCATTTGGGTAATTGCATCTTGCATAATATGATTAATTGTATTCACTCTAAAAAAAGGGATCAACACATTCTCTATTCTCTCATTCTTGGTCACATCTTCCAACATTTTCATATCCCTCATATGGAAGAAGATTTTGATTCTTATTCCTTTTTTTATCAAACTCTCTAAAGCATATAGGTTTTCAAACTATTGAGGGTCATATGACCCGACCTTACTAGCGACAACAACACTTTGCCACTCCTTTTCCTCCTACTAATGATGATGTGGTTGCGCTAGCTCCTAGTCGACCTGTGTCTACACACCTTGATAAAGAAGTCCTCTGCTAGACCTCTTCTGGCTTCTTATGATATTGAGTTTGAGCTTGCTTCTCTTCATCACAAAGTCTATCATTTGTCGAGTGAGATGGGCAAGTACAATGCTTTACTTCATAAGATTCTCTCTCGACTTCCTCCTTTGCCTCCATAAGATCTCCCGTAATGCTTTCTATTATTTTAGTTGACTTTTGTTGTATTTTTTAATGATACTCCTTCTGTATGACATTTTTCGCTCATATATGATATTGACTCCTTCACTTGAAGGTTTTGGCTTACTTTTCTATTTGTATGATATTATTTGTGATTTCATTGCCTACCAATTGTTTTAATTACCTAATTCCATTTGCTTAGACATATTGTTTAAGGCTTTAATATGTTTGAATGTGTAATTAATGTACCCTTTTGGTGATTTCAAAAATGGGGAGGAAATTATGTGATATTATGTTGCAAAATGTGTGAGATTATAGTTTATTGCAAAGTGTGTGAAATTATAGCTTATGTTTGTGAAATTAGGTTTTATGTAGGAGGAGTATATCTTTCTTAAATGCATAAATTGAGGGGGAGTAATGTTGTTTTAAAATTGTATATTTGTGAACTGTGTTTCTTATTTTATTTTAGTTGAAATTGATAATTAGGGAGTTGGTTTTAAAATTGAAAATATGATGATAGATTATTTTGAAATTGTTACTCTTTGATTCCAAGATACTTAAGAGGAGTTTAGTAATTTCTTGATGTAATGTTTATATTGTGTTTGTAATATCACTTGATTTTGTTATTACCAAAAAAGGGGAGATTGTTGAACCAAGGAAGGTTCTACCTTATTTTTGGTAAGGAAAAAACAAATCTTATTGCTAATACTTGTGTTTTAAGTGTGTTGAAAGATAGGTGTGAACAAAATTCAAGTTTGATCACTCAAAGAGTTTCAAAATGGAAAATGAAATTTTATAAAGACTCAAAGCTTGAAGAAGAAAATTAGTTTGAAATAGATATTTATGTTCTTTTTAGTGTAAAATTTGTTTAATTTTATTTTGTTTGTGTAAGAGGCTTATACTTACTCATTTATGTATACATAATTTAGAAAATTCATATAGGTTCATAATTAAGAGATTTTGTGTGTTTGATGTGATTGAATGTGGATAAACCTCTTGATGAGTGATTTGATTAAAATGCATAAGTTAAATAAATTAGTACAAAATGAAATATTATTGTTTTTGGTTGTTTATTTGATTGGTTTTTACTTATTAGGTTTAAGTTAAATTGGTTTAGGGGTTCACTAATCTACTAAGATCGGTTGACTGAATGCCAACCTTTGGGCAATCGGTCTACTAAACCTTTGCTATAGGTCGATCGAATGTTGAAAAAAATGACGCGTAAAATCAAGATTCAATAGATTACACAATGGCTATAAAGATTAACTATTACAACGTTAATATATCCGTTGGACAACAACTATTTCATGTCTTATTGAGTATAAAGAGTGTGTGTTTCATCATGTTTAGTAAAAAGAAAAGTCATATGTAGAGACATATACTCAAAAGTTAAGTAAGATCTTACTAGAGTGTTTTTATTTAAATTTGTCCACAATTTTGTTTACTTATTGTGAAGTGTGAGTGTGTGAGGCACTTTGTTATTGTGCATTCATTCTATTTAGTCTCTTTTATACACCAAGTAAAATTAAATAGAGCATTACTCTTGTAGAATTGTTTTTGTAAGTGTGAGAGGTTAATTATTGAGCTTAAGGAAAAAGAAATTGAGCAAAGGATTATCCTTGAGCCTTGAAAAGGAGTGTAAGATTGAACGTCATACTATTTATTAAAATAGTAAAATTATCTTAATAGTCATGTTAGGAACTAAACGTAGGGTAAATAGACTGCTCCAAACTATTATAAATCTGGTGTATTTTCCCCCCTTTCTCTTTATTTTTACACACTTATTTTATTGTGTTGATTGATGGTTTTTGTGAATTAGTTTTTGTTATATAAGCTTCCGCATCTTATTCATCTTAATCAATTAGACAAATCATTTTAAATCTTAATTCATCCTCTTTTAGGTATTATACTAGCCTAACAATTGAGAGATTTACGGGAGAGAATTGGTAAAGATTAAGAGGAAAGGACTTGTTGAACTATACAGAAAGCTAGATGTCCTAATCAATGATGCTATTATATATATGCAATCACCAATGTAGGCATGTGGAGAAAAAGAAGGAAAGGTGTAGAGCATGTGACATGTGTGATCTGAAGAATAAGGACTTGTGTTTTTAAATCCTTAATAAGAAAATGGTTAGCATAGAATTTAAAGGAGAAATAGTTATCATAACAGAATTGGGAAATATAGACTAAATTTTTAGTGAAGGAAGGAATATGTAGAAGATGGGACAAATGAAAGACACTATGATTGGTGTGGAGAATGGCATTACTAGGGTCTTGGATGGATAAGGTGGTACTGTCACCAATGCAAATTGAGTCATGTTCATCATAAGAGGCGGAAAAGAGGTTGAGATTGGTGAAATCGTTGGTCATGTGATTTATAGCTCTAGTGTTAAGATACCATAAAGGATCAGAAGTGGGTGAGATAGAGGTGATATGAGCTTAAGAATAAAGAGATGACGGAAAGGGGGCTTTATAGGCATGGTTAAACTGATGATAGCAACAATGTCATGTGCCCTAGTTTTGATCACAGTTGACAAGTGGGCCAATTAGAGTTAACGAAGTTCCGATCACCTCAAGACACTTTACAACCTCCAACTCAAAAAGTATGTTGAAATTTGCAACCACTGTGACCACAAAGGGATGTCTAGGTAGTAATACGGTGATCTATAGAAACAGTGGTTGAGAAGTTGGCTATAATCTTAGAAGTTGGTGCAAAGGAGTATGGTGAAGAACGTGAGCTTCAAAAGTAAGTAAATGGCTAAAAAGTTTGGCTAGAGAAATATAGTCAGTCTTGGTGATGATACAAGTGACAATCGAGTTTAAATCAGACCTAAGGCTAGCAAGAAGATAGGTATTAAATTCAAGGTATGATAAAGGTTTTACAGTAGCAGCTAAGGTGTCAAAAATATATTTTACTTTATTTTAATAATTAGTTATTAAAGCATAGCCTATTTCTCTTATATGACAAGATTTAACAACAAAGGTGGATTTGAGAGTATGCCATAAAGAATAGAAAGTTTTGTGGTTTAAAACTTGACATATAACATTTTTAGAGAGAGAAAAAAAGTTAACAAAGAGGATTAATAGATCTTGATGAAACCAATGAGAAATTTTGTGATTAAGGATACCATTCGATAATTAATCTGGAGGAGGAGAGACTGAGTCATCGATATAGCCAAATAATTGTTGGCCATAGAGATAGGGTAGCATTTGAGCTTTTCATAATAGGAAATTATTATTGTTGAGTTTAATAGAGACGAGAAGAGATAGAGAAAAGGGGAAGGTTAGGGTGTCTGGTGAAGGGGGGAAGGGTAAAGAAAAAGGATTAGTTTGTGAAGATGGTGATGACTCTGTCATGGGGCCAATTAAGGCTCATAAATGCTCTGATACCACGTTAGAGTAAACTAAACTTTATTGATTTGTTCAATAGTTTTACAAAAACAACATACATATTTGTACAGGAAGAGCAAACCACCAAAACAATCCTAGCCATTGAATTAAATGACAGAAGAATTGAAATTTTTTAGAGAAAATGATCAAGTGTAGGACATCAAAGATTAGAGGGTTTAACTATTAAACTTACCCCTAAGTGTCATGTTCTGGTGGCATTGATTATATTAGTGTAGATAGGGTTTCTATTGATGATGGACATAGGGTATGAATTTGTTGTCTTTCTTGTATCAACTAATTGATTTGTTGTCACAGCATCTCAAATAAGCAATTTGGTCATTGTGAGGTGAGATCTTAGGTTATTTGTTATTTGAATAGTTTGAAGAGTGTGGGTTATTATAATGAGGTTGGTAGATAAAACACTTTCGTAGATATTCGTTATTATTTCTTTGAACAGAGATATCTTAGATAGTTTAAAGCTATTTCAAATGGAAATATCCTAATTTCAAACATTTCTCATCGACACTACCAAACAATATAAATTGAAATTGAGGTAGGTTTATTGTGTTGCTTTTAGATCTACATAACTATCTACACAAGTTAGAACGTAAGAACTATTATCGATAAAGGCACCTTAATGCTCAAGTTAGTGAAAGTAACGTCTGCCAAGAGAATTCTCAAAGTGGATTAATGGCAATTGTAATATCTACTCAACTTCTAGTGTTTCCCTTTTATAAGTAGTCCTTTAAGAAGTGAAGTTAGATTCCAATTGTATTGCTAAACTTTAAATCCATCTTCACTGAGAAACTTGATTAGTTCTTGGTTGGAATTCTACTTTAATATTTAAATGAGTGATATTTTAATTGATTTTATTCTGGTTATTATCAGTTAAACATGTTTTCAAAAGATCTATAATGGCAAGCTTGAAAATGACATCCAAGGAGACTAGAGTCATCAAACCTGAATAAATAAATTGGGTCTAACCGGGTCAATTCCAAGCCCATTTCATATACATATTAAAGGTGTCTCATATAGTAAAGTTTACTTTATTTTCATATATTAGTTGCAGTTATCTTTATTTTTGGTTAGAAATATAGTCAAATTAAGAATGTGAAATGTGAAATGCATGGTATGGTTAAGTCATTTGAAGAATTTATGAATTAATACAATTAGGTTAATGAGATATCGGATTCGTAAAATTTAATTATATTTTGTAATGGACTATAAATGATCATCCCATTAATATACTCATTTAGTTATATTCTACAATAGATTATAAATGATCATTCCATTAATACACCCTTATCTAATACAACTTAAATTTGAAATTATTATTTTTATAAGAATTATTATTACAATATTATACCATTAATCATTTGATATGTTTATATGTTTATAGATGATATTGATAGTTTCTATTGATGACGATCCAGTCATTTTAGATATATTTATCTTTAAAAGTAAAAAATTGATCTGAATGTTTACGAAATTTATTAATGTAAATTATAAGAGAATTTAATTTTTACAAATTCTCATTTGATCATAAATCAATAATTTAGGATTTTTATCATACAATTTCTAACATGTGATATTTTTAAGAGAGTTCAATTTATGTTTGAGGCAATATTATCTTTATATAAAAAAATATTGATTTGCATTTCTTATAAATAAAGATAAAAATAATTTTAATTTATTAACATGAGCTATTTTTAAATTGTGGTGTTAGAACTAATATGAAAAACCATAAACTTCTTGTCCTGCCATGAAATATACACTTATCTTAGTCACGATGCATAATCATTTACCATCCAAAGTATTTGTCATATTTGTGACAATAATTTTATTATTTACAAAAATTTCATTTGGGTATGATTTCTTTTTCAGAATTCTATTATTTTTAACTTTTTTCACTAATTCATAAATTATTTTTAAAAAATTGTGGGAAATATTCTTCAAAAACATATCAATTTGAAAACCTATGAAAAATGTTGATAGAATATTTCAAAATTGAGGGGAAGCAATACAGACTACGTATCAGTTCTTAGTAACTCTTTAAGCTGTTTCAAGATACTAGACGCATCAAGCTTCTGTATTCGTTAGACTAAGGATGGTCAAGGTAATTATCGAGACTAGACACGAGCACTGGAAATGGAAACTGACTTGGGAAGAAAGTGGGTCTTATTGGAACCAATGGATGAATCAATGCTTTACAAGTTTTAAATGTATTACCACAAAAATTTGCCCCATAAATAAATTTTTAAAAAAACTCTTTTTCACAATGCTTCTAAATGCACATAATTTCCTTCTTTTCTTTTTTGTCATTACTATTTTTTCATTTCTAAGTTATGTTTTGGAGGTTAGTGAACAACAGTATCTGATGATGATGATGATATCTGGCTCACTCGTATGATCTTTGTTAAGGAGTCGAAGAAAAGTTGGGGTGGACTGTGGAAGCTTCAAAGACTTGTATAGGTCTATTTCATATAAATAATCTGAGACCCATATTGTTCCACCATATTGTGAGCATGATATGGCCCATTCAAGCTGTCCTCAGTCAGATACCTTTGAATGCAATGCATCTGTCCTTTTCTTGATTCGATTTATTTCAATATTACGTATATTTCTTCATTATCATCCATTCCAATCATTCAACCACATGCATTGGCAACATCCATGAGATTCTGTACTGATGATCCACATATGTTTTTATAGGACCTATGTTTGGATAATCCTCACATTGATTGTGTTCATTAATCGATATGTTTTGTTGTCACATTTAGTCTTTGTAAGATTCTATTTGAAAGATTGCTTGTCCCTCCAAACGCGGACTGCGCTTTCATTAGATGGAAACTTATCAGTGATACACATAAAGGGTTGTTAAGGTCAAGTAACTATCCAGCTTTTAATCGTAGTTTGATTGTGCTCATGTTTTCTGTCCCGCTACGAATTCATGATTGAAAAACTGAACGGCTTTCGGTGTTTCTCAGGTTGTCTTCAAACCACTGTTAATTGCTTTCCTGGATTGTATTTGGATTTCGTTGATCATTGGTTTTAAGTGTGTGATGCAGAATTATCCACTAAGGGAATGAACACAAGAAAGTTAATGACTGGAAGTCTTTCTTGTCTGATAATCATGTGCTTTGTGGGATCCAGTCCTGGCTGCTGCCCTGTCCTACCCTTTTGGATGATGCTATTACTCTTGGTCTTCCATTGTTTACTCTTGGGTCATCAGAAGTTTACAACAAGAGCTTACAGGTTTGGACTAGACATGTTTTATTATCTGGTTCAGTATCCAAGGAAGGTTTACTTGACTCGACAGGAAAGAAAAACCAAAAACCACAATCTTTTTGTCATGTTAGAAAAGTGAAAGTGCGAAGTATTTGCATATCCAAAATTCGTCAAATAATATCTGATGTAGAGTATGGAAAAAAATAGCCAGGATGGTGGGTATGCATGTCAACATAGGTTCATTTATTACATCAACTGCCCTTCTCTCTCTCGCACACACAAAATACTATGAATCACGTGTAGGTGTCTTGTTAAAGGAATATAAGAGGGCACAAAGTGGTCCATAATGCCAAATTTCCGATAGCAATATCTGTAAACATATCTGTCAAAGCAAATTAAGCAATGCGCAAGCCAAGACCTATAAAATCCACTTCGCTCTAAGTGTAATTTTGCCGACATGGCACCATCCGTGCAAAGAATACTGTAAAAGATAAATTACATATGAAAATCAAATTGGTGAAAAGGGAAATTAGAACATTATTGTGAAAAAAAAAAATACAGCAACAACCTTTCCTTTTGTATTTTGTTTTTGACCCTTTTCTGAAGTACTACTGATAACATCAGTATTCTGTCACATTAATAGAGACACATCTGATTTTGCTCAAAACAGGAGGAAGCATATTCATGTGCTTATGTAGTAACAAAGAGACATGGCCAAAAATGGAGTCAAATGGACCATGTAGGGTTGAGGAAATTAAGCTCTCCATGTCCTCCTCTCAAAAATTTCTGTATCTCATGTGCCTCTGGTGAATTTGGTCCCTGCAGGATTAACGGTTCATGCCTCAGTTCATCTTTCAATGTAGAAGAAGTTAGATATGTCCTCGCGATGACATTAAATTCTTTAGAACTTCAAGCAGAAAATGGAAGTGCTATTACAAGGCAATGATGATGCAATCAAATTCTGAGTCCAGCTTATCTTATATTTGGTTTGAGTATGGAACTCTGGACCACAGGTCTTGATACTCCTGTGATATTAGTGGTTGATTTTGGGAAGTAGAACCATGAGCTTGAACAGATTATAATCCAAGTACCTGTGCGTTCTTGGGTGATATTGTTTCCAAGTTCTGGTCATAAGAACAACTCGCAGCCGCAAGCTGCATGGAGAGGAACTGAAATATCGAGGAAGAAAAAGGAGATTTCAATTCACTGTATTAGTACGAAGAATTAAAATTGCACATGATGAATGGTATTTCTTTGATATAAGCTTACCTCGACCTGATTCTGCAGTGAATGCACATAATTGATTATCTCCTCTAACATAAGTGCCATACCCATTGCCTGAGGATTCACGATAAAAACCACTTTCTGATAGATCATTTTTGTGCATCAATCATCAACCGGAATTCAGATATAAGCAGGTGCCAGAGGGACATACCTTGTGGCATCCTGGAACAATGTCTTGCAAGTACCGCAACTTTTTGTTTATCTTCTCTCTTCTTACCTGAAATGCATGCATAAATGTCATAGCCCATACCGAATTCATCGTAACATTAATATTCGTAATATCAGTTTTCATGGATTTAAAATCGAGCGTGAAAGCAGAGAAATTTACCCTTTCTGCCATACTGTGACTGTCAGTTGCTTGGCCTCTCTTAGCTCTAACATGAATTACTTCCTCTGCTTTCTCCACTTCTTTTACCTTGTTCTTCCCTTTAGTACGTTGTCCACACCCCTAAGACATCAAGGTTAAAGCACGAATAAACTGAATGTTAGAGAAAAACTAAAAGTACAAAACTGAACGTCTGAAACTAAAAGAGATAAAATTCAGTAAAAATAAACGAGACCCACGAAGTTTTTCTTTGAATTGGATATAGTGGCTGTGGAAGAAACAATCTTGGAGTTGCTGGATGATTGCTCCATTTTATCTTTTCTCATCTTGTTCTCGGAGAAGGTATTGTTCTGGTTAGAGATGACAGTATGAACAATTGGTGATGAACTCAAGATGTCAGGCTGGAAAGCACTAAAAAGATTATTGTGACAATAGCTTGCAGGAAATTCAGGCTGTTGGTGGGCCAAGAAAGAGTGTTGTAGTACAGAGAAGCCAGCAACACTGAGATTCTCCAACATGCTAGGATTTGACTCCGCTCTCTGTTTCAACTTTTCCACGTTCATGTCCATCCCTATTGAAGGTTGATAAGGCCTCAGTCTCTGCATATATTCTTCAAACCCTGCCATAAGATTCTTAAGCTTAGACCAAGACCCTGAAGTTGGCTTCAAGCACAGAGAACTTAGAAGTACAATATATAGGAGATGATGCATTTCTCAACCCAGCAGTACGTATAATAATAATAATAATTACTAGTTGGGTACCAAAATCTGCGTATATCAACTTGATTCGATTTTTTTAAAAGTAGATATGTATAAATTTATATTAAAAAACAGAGAGTAGTATGTTTAGTTGGGTGGTTGATTTTTATTGTTTTTAGTGATTTTATGTTATTGTATTAATTTTTGTGTTTTTTTAATTTTTATATTGTTGTTTTTTAGTTTTTATGTTATATTAGTGTGTATTTTTTTTATTTTTATAATTTTTTAATTTTTGTATTTAAAAAATAAAAAATTAAAATTAAAAATGGGAGTAGAACTAAATAAACCCTATTTTCGTGATAGACTGGATTTATTTCGTGAAATTGTTCGTTAGGTCCAGAGAAAGATGCAAATTTATCCACTATTGGGGGAACAAATACTAGATTTCAGGCTGATCAAATTAGGGAATATTATCAAATAATAGACTAATAATAACTTTTTTTTTAAGAGTTAAAAAGATAGACTAATAAGTAATAATAACTTGATTCACTGTAACAGACTAATAATAACTTTATTCAAGGAAAATGTTTCCAAACTAAAACTTGACAGAGGAAACATTCATGTCCCTGTATTTTTAGTATTGTCACATACGGCAGAGGTTGCCAATAAATAGTAATATCGGAAGTTGTTGGTAGGAGCTAAAGCATTTTCACATGCTGGGACAGTAATTTCATGGTGAATTACCGTATTGAATAACATCACCAGTTGAACGCCCTTAAAATAGGTAGTTTATAGCTATTGCATAAAATAAAAGGAAAACAACGAAACCTAATTTCTCTTGATATTCTTTTCTGACGTCTTTTGAGAAAGGTAAAAAATTTCTTGAAAACGCTACCACTTTTCACTTGCACTGATCAATGTTGATGACGATAGAAGCAATGTTTTAAAAATTGATAATTAGTGTTTAATTCATCAAATTTAAGTATTATAAAAGATGAATTTAGTATAAATAATTATAGAGTAAATCTATTTTGAATTTAGATAAAACTAGAATTTCTAAATTAGAAATTTTCAAATTTAAATGAAATTATGATATATTTGATAAAATTGAATATATATTCTTATAATTAGATGCATGAATAAACTAATATAATAATTAATTGCATTTAATTTGAAAGAATTTGAATTTTTCTAATTTTAGGTGAAATTGTGAAATTGAAAATTTTTAAATTTAGG
>JAOXYD010000002.1:11611969-11632330 GCA_028565735.1 Pinacopodium congolense
AGCAAAGCCCTTAGCAGTGATGAGAGGAAAATCTATGGAACGTGGCCCAAGTTAAAGCCACAATCATAGTAGATCAAAAACTAGGAGTAAGAAGAATTTCAAATGCTACAATTATGATAAAAAAGGGCACCTGAAGAAGGATTTTGGAATCTAAAGAAGAAATATTTCATTCTTCAAGGAAATGTTGCAAGCATTTCAAATGATGGAAGCGCAATAGTCTGTGAAGCGACAATGATTATTAGAATAAAGAGAAGATTTATAGATGTATGGCTTCTCGATTCTACAGCTACTTTTCATATGACCTCTTGAAGAGAATGGTTCAATTAATATGAATCTGTCTCTAAAGGATCTGTAAATAGTTGCAATGATCAAGCTCTGAAGATCGTTTAGTTAAAGATGTATGATGGGACAACTCAGACTATTGAAAAAGTGCAATATTGGAGGGCCTGAAGAAGAATTTATTGTTTGTAAGATAGCGGGATGATCTCAATTCAGATTTGAGATTCAAAATAAAATTATGAAAATTATTAAAGGAGTGCTTGTATTTATGAAGATAGTGAAAATAATTGTGAATTTGTACATGCTGAAAGGAGAAACTTTGTAAGAAAGAGAAGCATTCGTTGTAGTGACTAGTTCAAATGAAAAATCTGTGATGACATGGCATAAAAAGCTTAGACATATGTTAAAATAAGGAATAAAGATACTTGCAGAGAAGAATCTACTTCCAGGTCTCACAAAAGTATCACCACCCTTTTGTAAACATTGCATTATGAGTAAGCAACATTGTTTGAAGTTTAACATATCAAATTTTAGAATTAAGGAAATTTTAAAATTGATTCACTCTGATGTATGGCAAGCACTGGTTACTTCGTTGCAAGGAGCAAATTTCTTTGTATTATTCATTGATGATTATTTGAGGAGATGTTGGGTATTTCCTATCAAGAGAAGGGCAGATGTGTTTCCAGTTTTCAAAATTTACAAAGCGCAGGTGGAACTTGAATCTAACAAGAAGATCAAGTGTTTATGATCAGATAATAGAGGAGAATATACTGGTAAAGAGATTGATGAATTTTGTAAGCAAAAAGGAATTAAAAGACAGTTCGCAACAACTTATACTCCTCAAAAAATTGGAGTGGTAGAGAGGAAGAACAGAACCTTGTTGGAAAGAATAAGAGCGATGATGAGAACTGCAGGCTTATAGAAGAAATTCTGGGTAAAAGCAATCAATACTACCTATTATGTGGTGAATCAAGCTCTACCAACTGCAATTGAGTTGAAGATGTCAATGGAGATGTGGACTGGTAGACCAGTGGATTATTCGAACTTCCATATATTTGTAAGTCCTGCTTATATGATGTTCAATGCCCAAGAAACTACAAAGTTGGATCAAAAATCCAGAAGATGCATTTTCTTGGGGTATGCTGAAGGAGTAAAGGAGTATTATCTATGGGATCCCACTGCCCATAAGATTATTATCAGTAGGGGATGTTATTTTTATAAAAGATAAGAATTAAGATCCAGTAGAAATTGTTGGCACTTCAAAAGAGAATCTAGAGACTATAGTAGTACAAGTAGAAAGGGAAGTTGACCAAAATGATTCTTTTGAAGTTGCACCAAAGTACGAGGAATAAGAACCAGTCGAATCTGATATTCTAGATACTCAGAGATCAACTTGCACAAGAAAGTCACCAACCTAGCACTCAGACTATATTATGGAGAGCAATATTACATACTGTCTTTTAACTAAGGACGGAGAGCCATCAACTCTTCAAGAAGTAATAAATAGTTCAGATGCATCTTAGTAGATGGCAGCAATGAAGAAAGAAATTGAAGCACTTCATAAGAATAACACATGGGAGCTATTATCATTACTGCAAGGAAAAATGTTCATTGGTAATAAATGGGTTTACAAAATCAAGTGGAGTGGAGATGATTAAGTGGAATGATATCGTACAAGATTGGTGGTAAAAGGTTATGCTCATAAAGAAGGTATTAAATTCAATGAAATATTTTCTTCTATAATTCGACTTACTACAGTTCGAGTAATTCTAATGATGTGTGCTACATTTGACTTGCATCTTGAGCAGTTAGATGTAAAAACTGCATTTCTTCATGGAGATCTTAAAGAAGAAATATATATGCTCCAACCAAAAGGTTTTGAAGAAAAAGGGAAAGAGAACTTAGTTTGTACATTGAACAAATTTCTATACGGTCTAAAGTAGGCATCAATATATTGGTATAAGAGATTTGGTCCCTTCATCATGAGCCTTGATTATAGCAAACTGAATGCGGACCTTTATGTACATTTCAAGAGGTTTGACAAAGATGATTGTAGAGTCTTGCTATTATACATGGATGACATATTGGTTGCAGACCCTAATAATGATCGCATTAAAGAATTGAAGGCATAGTTGGCTAGGGAATTTGAAATAAAGGACTTAGGATTGACAAATAAGATTCTAAGGATGCAAATTCATTGAGACCGAAATAATAGGAAGATTTGGCTTTCTCAAAAGAATTATCTGGAGAAGATCTTGTGGTGATTCAACATGAAAAATTATAAGTCATTTTCCACCCCTCTTCCTAGTAATTTTAATTTATCCTCAAGTATGGGTCCTAGCAGTGAAGAAGAGAGAATAAAGATATCTCGAGTACCGTATGCATCAGCACTAGGGAGCTTAATATTCGCTATGATTTGTATAAGATAAGACATTGTAAATGTAGTGGGAGAGATGAGTTGATACATGGTGAATCTTGATCAAGAGCATTAAAATACAGTTAAGAGGATTCTCAGATATATCAAGAGAATCTCAGATATTATATTATGTTATGGAGGATCAGATTTTATTATTAGAGGATATGTTGATGTTGATTATATAGGTGATCTTGACAAAAGTAAATCCACTACAGGATACGTGTTCACATTAGCTGGAGGAGTTGTGAACTGGGTTTCAAAACTGCATTCGGTTGTGGCTACGTCAACAATAGAAACAGAATATGTAGCAGCTACACAAGTTAGTAAAGAAGCAATATGGTTGAAGTTGATATTGGTAGAACTCGAACACAAACAAGAGAATATTATTCTGTCTTAAAAGGAATCTAGGATTTCATTCAAAAACAAAACACATTCGAATTCAGGTTCACTTCGTTCACGAGAAAGTGGAAGAAGGAACAGTGGATATGTAGAAGATTCATACCATGGATAATTTGGTAGATTTTATAGCAAAAGTAATCAACGTTGAGAAGTTATATGGTTTTGATTCTCGTGCGGCCTGACAGAGACGTAAACAATATGAAATAATAAGGTAGAAAGAATGGTGTGAAAATATAATTAATTATCAATCAAATCTTCAAGTGGGAGAATTGTCAATATTTGTGGCTGGTAGATATTGAATTCAGTACCTACCTTGCCTAATAAAACAAAAAGAATAGCTGGCCAAATCAGTAATTCACGCTCACACACTCCTGCCTATAATTATAAAAAAAAAGGCAGGAGCAAAAGAGAAGAAGCATATGGAGGAAAAAAAGAGAGAGAGAGAGAAGGTGAGAGAAAAAGAGAGAAAAAAAAAAAGAGAAACAAAAATATTCTGTTTATTTTTATGGATATAATTTTTCGTCTTATAATTCTCCAATTTTCAATAATAAAATTTTTTTACTTAATCCGTAATTTTTACTCTAATTTAAAGGTTTTTCCACTTAAAAACTATGTTTTTATTTTATTTTTAATATTTTTAATTTCGTTTAATCTGTGATCTTACTCTGTTCAAGTCCTAATTTTTCTTAATAATAATAAGCAGCTGGAAGCGACATGCAAAATCACTACTTCAAGTAGCGATAAGAATAACATAGATGAGAACCAATCCTTTCCCTTATTCTGATTTTTCTCTTTTCCTAGAGCTAGTCCTTTCTCTTCTTAAGAGAAGAAATAATGGACATAGCACCTACTTCATTTTGTGGGGAAGTAGAAACATGCATGTGGGCCAATTGAAAAAAGGAAAGAGGAGGTATTATCCTTTAATCTGCGCCGACCTGTGACATGCACTAAGTAGCCTTTTATCGTTCCAATTTCTTTCTGGTGTAACATAATTATCAGTTTGAGGACAAATCGATCCATTAAAGGCCATATGCGATGTTTTATGAGAGAGCAGATGTATCACACACTGGAAACTGCAAATGCACACAACACTAGGCTTTTTCCATCAATTATTAGGTCATTAGAATGTAGTAGACGTTCATCACTTTTCAAAAAGTTGCTTTGAGATTCGTTATCCAGATCCAAATCAAAGCAGCCCTTGTTATTTAGTTTGGATGTACCCTTCCTTCATTACTCAACTGGAAAGCACTACTTTTATGTACCGTCGCCGCCTAGCCTTTTCCCTCAAATTTATGTGCGTTGTTCTGCCAAAAGTCCTATTTTGTTCGTAATTTACACCATAATTTTGACCAATGTTATTACAATTAAGAATATTTATAATATTTAATTCTTGAATTTTCAAATTAGAATAATATAACATTGGGAAAATAGCATTTAATTAATTCTATAATATCATATATATTTGAAGTTATTTAAAGAAATTAAAATTACAAAAAAAACACTTGGAAATCTCAGTGAAGTTAACCCTTAAAGATTATAGCATCCAAGTACACCATTTCAAGGAATACATGGTCGGAGCTCCCTCTAAAAGTCAACCAAAGACGATTTACAAGACTATTTATTATCCGTGATTATTTTAGTTCTTGCAATCCCAACATGCAAAGTCACAAACCAAGACAGTGACAAAAACCAGCAAATGTGGGTATCTGAATGCTTTTTAGTATTTAGGTGCCAAAGAGTCCACGTTGAATTGTAGTGAAAGAGCAGACCCAAAAGATTCCTATATTTCTCTTATTGCTTCCTTCTTTTTTTTTTATCGTCATCGCACATGGCAAGTGGCCATAGATACAAAGACGTACAAAATTTTAGGCAGGAAAGAGATTGAAATGTAATGCTTGTGGCCTTCTATTATTTGTCTGGACCATCGACCAGACCATAACCTAAAACTGAAAAGAAAGCTTTTGCCGACCATCAATTATTGTCAGTCTTGAGTTAAACAGCTGCAAGAAGAGGACGGGAGTTGAAAAGGGTTGGTAAAGATTCCATTCTTTCCTGCGAAAGCCTATACATAATTGAAACCGTTGCATTATAAAAGTGCGCTGCTTTTAATTGAACGATAAGGTAGAGAGATGAGTGTTCTCGTAAGACGTCAGTGAAGAACTTGACAATACTATCTGCACACCTTCTCTTTAACAAGCTTATAATTAAAATTAAAATTAAAATATGATGTTTTTGTCATCCTATAGTTGAAGTTATGATCAAATTGTAAAGAATTGAGACATCTTACATCTCATATAATTTCAATATCAAAATAGAAATAAATAATTTTATATTAATTAAACAACTATTCTCTCTTATAATTTCAAGTATTCAAATTCAAATTAAAATATTATCAGAATCAGAATCATAATTATACTTGCAATTCCAATTTCAATTTTAATTGCAAGAACTACACGGAGCTCGCATTCTTTTTATAATCGAAGCATACTTAGACCCCAGTAGAACATAAAGTAAGATGTAAAACTTGTAAAGTCTAGCAACAAAAAGTTGGAATAAATTAATTGAGAAAAAAAAAACTAAACATGATTGTATAAAGTGCATTAAAGGAAAGAATCCAAAATATTCCATAAAAAGAACGTAGAAAGTTAAACTATATAAAAAAAGAAGACAAGCCAAATAATAATCAAAAATAAAATTTCTATTAGTCAGTCCCATAATTAGAATTATAACAATTAAAAAAGCCAAAAAAGAAAACTGCGATGTAACAATCTACAGTCAACGTGCAGCGGCTCATGATTCAGATCCAAGAAAAAACGAACTAAATAACCGTAAATAGGAACTAGATTATCGAAAATGAAACATCTGAAAGCAAATATTACTTAAAATAGCAAATGTACCAACTTTTAAACACACCTTATTGAGCATTTAGTTTGATATATTTATGGTGTATATAGTTCGAAAGAAAGTTAGCGCAATAGAATCAAGATGCAAAAAGTGAGCGCAATAGAATCAAGATGCAAGAAATTTTATCTTATGACATTTGAATTATATAAGAATTTCAGGGCCCTAGATACATTGGAAGTTAATGCAATATATGAGTTAAAAATAAATATTCCAAGATGTTTCAATATGTAGGTTTTTTTTAATTGAAATCTAGGATGCACAAAAATGTAAATGTAAAAACAGAGAAATGTAAAAGCAGAGAAACTCTGAAAAATATTAATCCAAAATTTTAATTAGTGACTTTAACTAGAAGAACTTTGACAATTAACTATTTGTAATCCTTAATTTTTTGCATAATAATATAAAAATAATATTAAACAATAGACTTTAAATTTTGAATTAGAAATAAAGGTGTTACTTTAACTAGAGAAAAGGGTTTTTTTTAATTGGTAGCTAGAGAAAAGCTTTGCTGAGATTTATATTCAATGTGAAACATTTTTAAAACATGGAAAGACAAAAGCGTTAATTAAAATTTTCATAAAATCTAAATCTTAATTAGTAGACATATATCCTTAGTATTTCCATTAAAATATTTTGATAATTTACGTAATAATTGAGTATGTTTGTTAAATTTATATTGTCAATGAACTAAAAAAAAGAATATTTGTTTGACCTTATTCCATTTGAGGAAATTCTTTTTTTATATCAATTTACTGATAAAGTTAAGCTTTTGATAAGATACCCATTAAGTTAAACATAAAATTAAAACACACCGAAAAACGAAAATAATTACCGGTAATCTACAATTATTAATAAAGAAAAAGGAAAAAAGAAGTAGAAAGTTGATGAATTTATCCTGTTAAATGACATGTATAATTTCTAAAACCAGATGAGAAGACAGTTTGAGGCAATGCTTACGTAATATACAAATTTACAATCACATTGTATGTTACCATGTCTTTTTTGGGTAATTAATTTCATATTTAAATAGTTATGTATCACTCAAACTAAAAAACTGTATTATTGAAAGAAGTTTAAAAACGATTGAGTGAGTAATATTTTAATATTTTATTTCTTTAAAGGTCAATACCATAATTAAAATAGTAAATAACCTTCTTTATGAATTAGTTCCTTGGTAATAGATAAGAATTTTGATCGACTCTGCTGTTTGCGTAAATAACCATTAACTTTTTCATGCTTAACAGGTCAATTACTAAGATAAGGTCCCGTTTAGCCTTACATGCTTAATCAGGTACATAGGAATCACTTTAATAAGTTATTTGCCGGTTTTTTCACTTGCTTTTCAATCCCTTCATGCGAGATTTTAATTGAGAAGACAAAGTGTATATAATGGCCACTAATTTAAAAATTGTCAGGATTTCTCTTTTTGACTTTTTGGTGTATCTGACACTGTTCTCCTCGTCCTTGTCCTGTATTCACTTGGACTCATCTGTCAAATATAATGCTCATATCTTTTTCGAATTTTCTTTTCTGTGTGTTTTCAAACCGATCACGGTGGCTAGGCTATGACATCTGAAAACCAGCGCTGGGCTTTTACCAGAAACTAATTCAGCACATTCAAAGCAATTAATTATATCTTCAGAAGGAATCAGACTTGAATAAATTTATGTTCTTATCCATTATAAATATGTGACATTTTTCAGTTATTTTGGGCATTCTTAACACTTTCTAATGGTACTCACAAGTTGATAGTATACTCCATCTTTATACTCAGAAGCTCTAATAATTGTTGATTTTTTTTTTTTTGGTTCAATGAAGTAACATCATATAGCATCAATGTGAAAATATTCAGAATCTTTGAGCCTCGTGATTCATAAACTTTAGAAAAATCATTTTCCATCCCCTAATACAGTGTTTAATTAGCATTATGGATCTCTTTTGTCCTGTCGCATTCTTGATGAATGTGTATTGGTTAGTTAAGAACATATAACCTCCTTGAATGTTGTCAAGGGAAACATGCCTACCTGTTTCATGGTACGTAGGAACTCCACTATTTTTGTCCTATAACTAGCCCTACCAAGTTCCGCATTCTTAGTGCTAAGACGGTAAGACCTCTCCTCACGTCTCCATCTTTGGAAAACCACAACTTCCATTGCAGACTCGGTCTCTCGATATCCATAGTATTGCCTCCAATAAACAAAGGCCAAGATTGCTCTCTAATTTTTTTTTCATTACTTTTCGTATTAGATTCCAAACTTTTCAAAGGTTGTCTTTGGTATTCCGTTAAGCACATTAAATGTAGGCTTGCTTAGGTTTCCTACCCATTAATTCCTCTTCAACAAAACCTGTAAAGCATATATACCTTTCTGATTCATATATCCAAGAACTCTTTAAGTCTGTCGGACAATTTTCTTAGTTTGTTGAAAAGTTTCCAGAAACATGGCAGTTGAACTTTGCTCAGATAACTCTGGCATCAGTCCAAGGATCTCTTTCTCTCATGACCTTTGCCTCTCCGACGTTGTTCCCATCGAACCACACTCTCTTCGTTCCAACTCGTCTGGTAGCGTTGATTTTGACTTCTGTGTGCGCAAGAGCTTCGATCAAGATTCTTCATCAGCTGACGAGCTTTTCTCGGACGGAAAGATTCTGCCCACTGAAGTCAAGAAAAAGACAGCTTCAGAAAGACTAATAGATCGATCATCTTCGCTTCCACAGCGGGGTCTTCATGATGACGTTTCATTTAACGAGGGTTCAAAGAGAGAGGTGTTGAAAGAGACCAGCAAGACTACCGCAATTGATGAACCAGAAGAAAAGCAAAGTAGCTCCAAGTCATTTTGGAGATTCAAGAGAAGTAGTAGCGTGAATTGTGGTAGTAGTTATGGTAGGAGTTTATGTCCTTTGCCACTCTTATCTCGAAGTAATTCTACCGGTTCTACTCCTAGTGTGAAGAGAGCTCCATTGTCTAAGGATAACCAAGGTACGAATTATAAGCAGAATAAGCAAACATTGATGAAGTCATCACAGTCATCGTCTCAAACAAGTCATCATAAGCCGCCATTGAAGAAAAACTACGGTGCTTATGGCAGTGGTGTTCGTGTTAACCCCGTCTTGAACGTTCCTTCGGGGAATCTGTTTGGTTTAGGGTCAATCTTCTCCAATGGCAAAGATAAGAACAAGAAGAAGTGATTCATGATATGTTACATCAGATTGGAAATCATTTCTCATCTAAATTGCATATTCGTTTCCGGATTGAAGTTGTTTCTCTTCTTTACTTGAATAGATTAGCTTTGCATTTTCCACAAAAATCACACTTCAGAAATAGGAAAATAAGAAAAAAAAAAGATTGATGGTAGGTTTGGATTGGACGGAGGGACCAAGTCTTGAAGTTATAATTCAAGGGCACATGCTTTGGAGCACAAAATGACAGGTAGCCATTGCTTTCGTGATTGTCACAGTCTCTTTTTTCTGTATGTCTGCTTTTGGGATTTTACTCGGACATGGTGTACATAGTTGTGATTCCTACACTTTGAACTAGAAGAGTAGGTTAGTGGTATGAGTGGATCTCATTGTCTATGGTTTCCAGAGAATATGGTTTTTGGTTGTTCTTGATTGCCTTTTCTTTTTCTAAAGACAAGCTGTTGTAGTAATTAAGTGGTCTGAATTGGTTGTCGAGAAGTATTATATTCTGGGTTTATTTGCTGCATGTCCATGCTTCTGGGACTCAATTGACGTCCTTATGATGGAAACTTTTGAGGCTCAAACCTTTCACCATAACTCTCTAGCCAGCTAGTGCAGGACAAAGAAGTCTGACTAAGTTCTTTCGGTTTCAATTTTAGACAAGAACATTCATAATTCTACTATGAGTTGGAAAGGTGTTTCATACAATGAATAACAAATTGGGTAACAATTAACGTTTACCTAACCTCTCAAATTGTACTATCTAGTCCCTTTCCATCAAAGAGTATAAAAAAGCTACCTTTCCTTTCACTTCATTTTATTTAATTATTTCAGCTTCTTCTTATGCCAAATGGGTAGCTTTCTTTGGATTTTTGAGAAGATCAAGAATCTTACGGAGTTAAAAAAACATCCAATAAGAAAAGAAATCTGTGTCAGATTTAACCCAAGGATGAATTGCAGGCGCCGGGCACACACAACATAATCATGTCACATGCTGTGGGACAGGGACGAAAAGGCATTTGTCTTTTAGAGATAACGCTAATCTTTTTTTCCTGCTCAAGTACATACAGATGTGATTAGCATCTCTTCTCCTATTTTGTGGTATTTTGTCATATATTTGGAAAGTCGAACATGGGAGTCTGAGTTTTTGTTCCTACAAATTTAACAAAAGAACAAAACTGAAGGGAGAACGGGAGTGTACATACAACGGTGGTTAGACCAACATCGGGACCCTAAAAACATCCTATGCAATGCCAACTTGTAATGGTTTTTTTAGAAAAAGACTCTCATTCACGCGGCATTATTATTCAATACGTAGAATACAGCCTACGTCAAAACAATGTAATAGGATTGATTTGTTTATACACACAAGTTGTTCACTTGATCTTGAAGTGTCTGTCATGTACCATATGGTCATATCCATATAGTATGTATAAATTAAAACAATGAATTGTTATCGTTAATTCGCATGTACGACCATAACTTCAATAACGTGAATTATAATGTCTATAAAAAATTGCAAGAAGGATTAAGTCAATTTTTATTGATCGCATTTCAAAATTAATTTTATTTTGTCCTAAAACATAATTAATTGTCCACTTTATAAGGTCCTTAACACAATGCTAATTAAAAATAGACAATTTTAAAATACCGTATATGAATCGTCAACCATCAACCATCCCCACCAATCAGAATCCGGCTCTTGCTCCCTCTCTCTCTCTCTCTCTCTCTCTCTCTCTCTCTCTCAGTCTCTTCTCTCCAATCTTATTCTCTTTTTGCTATATTTTCTCGTAAATTCATTACCTAAATACGTGATCACACCACCCCACTCGCCGGAACTGCGGACCACTAATCAACTAACCTCTTCAATACTTGTTGTCAGTATTTGCCACTGTCACGGCACAGCCATTCAGCGTCGATGTCTGACACAGTTTTCGATCTCTGACCTTTAGTATTATAATGTTGACTGTTGTTTTCTGACATTTGGTTTAGTGCAGAACAAGAAAGCTAGAGATCTTTTGGAACAATAGTCGGGCTCATATTTATTTAGAATTCAATTCTTATTCGATATTATTAAGTTGTAAATGAATTTAAAATTTCCTAAATTACGATCATTTACGATTTGTTTATTTTGATTATTATTTTTAATTTTAATTTTTTAATTTTTTTTAAATATAAAAATTTATAAAAAATATATTAATATAATATAAAAATTAATATAAAAATATAATTATTAATATAAAAATACAATAACTACAATTCACAACCCAACTAAACATTTTCTTTAAGGAATTTGTCGCTGAGTTTCTTTGGTAGCCTCAACTCTCATGCTTGTGTGTAATCGAGGACTCCGCTGTCTGCATTGGGTGGTCTTAAGTTTATGGATCCTTTTTTATCGGTCCTTTTCTTTTTATGATTTTCGATGCCTTATGGCTCCAACACTGGTCAAGGAAATTTACCAATTAATCTTGTCAGAATTTATTGAGAAATAAAGAAGCAAAAGTTCCCTTGTTCAAGCTAATGTGGTGTAAACAAGTGTTACTTAGAATGTCCTTTATCCTATAGTTAGTAGTTAAGGAGAAGCTGGCCATCTTGAATAGACACCGTGGTACTACTAATATTCAGCTATTGTGTTATCTTTATAATAAAGTAAATGAAATTATTGATCACATCTTCTTTTAGTGTGAGTATGAAAATCAAATAACATCTCTTGCATTTATAATAATTGGTTAGAGATTATTAATTGGCTAAGTACTTTAAAGTAGAAAACGGAGGAGGAATCGATCCTATTTAGTATGACTTTCGCCTTTGAACTCTACTTATCATGGAGAGAAAGGAATATTTGGCAATATCAGAACTTTATGGGGTGTTTGGTATCATTTATTTTTGTTGTTTCTTGTTTATGTTTTTCTGATTTCAGAAACCGATGCACAAAAACATGTTTGGCGATTTTTGTTTAAAAAACAAGTTTACATATTTGTCTATAAAAAATAAATAGGAAAAGTTGTTTTTGTGTGTTTTATAAACAGATTTACGAAACTCTTTGTTATCCCCTTCTTTCTATTTACCGACTGTCAATCTCCCTCCAACGATGTTCAAATCTTCTACGCTACTCGCTAAACGCTCCTTCACAAGCAGCAGCACATGCGACGAACACCATGCCAAAGACTCTGAAGATAAAATCAAGGAGTTTTAGTTCTTTAGATATGGCGATGGCAGGATACTCGATGGTAGCGAGAGTTGGTAAAATGACGGTAGCGGTGGATTTGTGGTGGGTTTCACTGCCTAGTTTTGCGATGGTAGCGAGAGCTGGGAAAATGACGGCAACGGTGGATTTGTGATGGGTTTATGTTGGGTTTCACTGCCTGATTTTGTGGAGGTGCGGTGGGTTTTCAATTCCTGAATTTGTTTTCTGTGTATGAAGAAGGTCCATTGAAGCTATTTAAACGGAGCTAGTTAATCGAAGTTGTGTTTTTCCTATGGTTTTCTTTGCTGGTTAATCGAAAGAGTCCGGATCTGGGGTTTGTCCTCTGATTTTCACTACTGGTTAATCGAAGTTGTTAGTTAGTTAGAGCTTCTCCACAAACTGGCCACAAGCATGTAAACATTTATCTCAAGTTCCTCAAGTTATCGATCAACTGAATCTCCTTCATAAGCAACAACGACATAAAATGAAACAACCAAACATATTTTTGTTTTTAGATTTTTATCATAAATTTCAACCAAACATGTTTTTGTTTTTTTAACTAAAAAAATATATAAATACAAAAATAAGAAATGAAAACACAAAACAACAACAAAAAAATAAAAGTGATACCAAACGCCCCCTAGGAAATCTTGTCAACTTTTGTAGAATGATCTATGCACTAGTGTTTGTGAGAAAAGGATGGCATGGAATCTAGCTGGATAATTAGGGGTGATCATCGGAAGGCTAGAATCATGCAGAAGAGTTGTAATCTTTTTTTTTTTTAAGAAAGTATCAAGAGTTGTAATCACTCGAAGGGAGATCATTGCATATAGTTTAGAGAGGAGGACAAGGAATACAAATTCATAACAATTCAATCTAAGGTGATAGGGATTTGTGCTTACCTTTGACAACTGATAGATGGCTCTTTACGTATTGTGCTTGATGATGCTCTCAAGCCACCTACTGGTTGATGGAAATCCGGATCCACGGCTATCCATGAATACATTTGAGTTGAAACTATATTTCATGCATTAGAAGGGGTGAAAATGGGAGGAAGTCTTATAAGCAATTCTTAACCAAAGTTAACGGGTGACTGAATACCTTGGTGAACTCTGTTGCAAAGATTGGTGGAAGAACTCGATGGATTTGGCACCCTTGAAGATTGATGGGCAAAAGCTAGATTTATAATCGATTCCTTTTTGTTTTTTGATGCGGTCTCTTTTGTAAGATGGGTGCTTACCCTAGTTTAGTTATCATTGGGATTCTGAAGAGTGTACCTGACAATGTCCACCTTTTAAATATTATGTACAAAATATTCATTTATGAGATGAATTTATATTAAAAATTTTAAAATAGGTTATTAATCTAACATTTTCACACACTTGCTGTCAACCTTTTCAACTTATCTGGTTAACTTTTAAAATATTAATCACTCAATTAAAAAATTTTAAAGTTTGATCACTTAACTGAAAAAATATGAAAAGTTTGATCACCTAATTGACTATTATCCTTACTTTAAAATAGAAAACAAAGGAGGAGTCGATCCTATTTAGTATGACTTTCACCTCTGAAGTCTAATTATCATGGAGAGAAAGGAATATTTGGCGATATCAGAGCTCTGGGGAATCTTGTCAACTTTTGCAGAATGATCTATGCACTAGTGTTTGTGAGCAAAGGATGGGATGGAATCTAGCTAGATAATTGTGGGTGATCATTGGAAGGCTAGAATAATGTAGAAGAGTTGTAATCACTCGAGGGGAGATCAGTGCATATAATTTAGAGAAGAGGACAAGGAATACAAATTTATAATAATCCCATCTAACGTGTTAAGGATTTGTGCTTACCTTTGACAACTGATAGATGGATCTTTACGTATTATGCTTGATGATGCTCTCAAGCCACCTACCGGTTGATGGAAATCCGGATCCATGACTATCCATGGATACGTCTTAGATGAAACTATATTTCATGCATTGGAAGGGGTGAAAATGGGAGGACGTATTATAAGCAATTCTCAACTAAAGTTAACGGGTGACTAAATACCTTGGTGAACTCTGTTGCCAAGATTGGTGGAAGACCTCGATGGATTTGGCACCCTTGAAAACCGATGGGAAAAAGCTAGATTTGTAATTAATTCCTTTTTGTTTTCTGTTGTGGTATCTTTTGTAAGATGGGTGCTTACCCTAATTTAGTTAGTATTGGGATTCTGAAGAGTGTACTCGACGGTGTCCACCTTTTTCCAGATAATGAGGTTTCTGTTCGTAAAGGGCGTGTTCTCATCTTTTGAAAGAAAGATGTACAGTGGAAGTCTTCACGCAATCTCAATCTAGTTCAGTCTTTCCACATATGACTTTGTGGTTCAAGTTCCTTACCCTATAGTTAGAAAGGATAGCTATTTAATCACAGTCAGTTTGCCGCACCAACTTGCTATAACTCTATCATGCTGTAAATGCCCTTTGTATAAACACCAAACTCAACGAAATAGTTGCCATTAATAGAAAGACCTTAATCAGCGGAAGAAGTCACTCTCAATCCAATTTAGCAAGAAATGATATACCGAGTCTACTCTAAAGTAAGAAAGCAGCTGCGGTAGCGAGTGTAATAGCGTCTATAGTATTACAAAAATGAGGATTCTCAATTTGACAGCCTTTTGCTCATGGAAGAGCAGACCTGTAATAGTGAACTCTTTACATAACATAAAGTGAGTCAACTTTCTCGATGTAGGCTTGCTCCTCTTGGCGGCCTTCTTCAACTAAGCTTCTTTCTTTGATAATACTTAGGAATTCGTAGAGACTGAGCAACTAAGTTTACGTGTTAGTTGATCAGGATATTGCGTAATGACTTTTAACATTACTTATTGTAATTGATTTTTTTTATTTTCAGAAAACAAATTGTTAATGCTCTTAATTTTTTATAACAAAAAAATATCATTATAATAATTCAAACATAAAATAATTTTCTTTATTAAGCTCTATCTCTTGTATCAATTATTTTGAAATAAATGTTAGTTTATACTTTTACAGTCAATTAGATAGTTACAATTACATGTATTATATTGTATCTTTTATTCAATGAAAGATATTCCTTATTTTTATGTATTTATTAATTATTTTAATAATTAATAACAAATATAAAATATCCAAAATGATGTGGCCATGGTAAAGTTTTGATCACAGTGATGATCACAGTGATGACGATTTTTTTGTTGGGATAGGGGTTGATGCATTTAAATCTTGTGAGTTCAAGTCCACTATTAACATTCATACGAGTGGGGTTTAAGTTGTTAGATTTGAGTCCCATTCTGATTCGGAGCTGAATGAAAATTCCTTTTGCATTTTGATGACCTCCAATGCAAAAGAATTCTACTTTTTCACAGGCATAACTCTTTTAAAGAAAACCCATATAAGATAACCAGAAAAAAGGCAAAAAAATGCCTTGTAGTTATAAACCCTGTGCAGCACCTGCATACTCCTTACAAAGCTGGTTATGGCACGAAGATGGTGGAAGTAGAGAACAAACCGAACTGAGCAAGGAATTAAACAAGGAAGAGGGACGAAGTAAATAAGGAAGGGCGGCAAGTTCTTCTGTCTTAGGCAAGGCAATGGCGAAGGAAGGGAGGAAAAGTGGCGAAGGAATGGCAAAACTTAGGTTAAAAATTTTAACAAAAATGACGGTGAAAAATAATTTTTTAAATAAATTATTGAAAATAAAATAAAAATTTCCATTTGTAAAGTACATGTGAAAGACAGGTGGCCACACTCTTTTATCACATCCGCAAAGTTAACGGAATTTAAAAGATAAAATATTTTTATAACAATTTGAAATTTCATGTATTTAATTATTTTTTATTTTAATTTGAAAAATTGGGTAAAATTCAAGATTTTTCTTTTTTTTAATTTACCCTTTTATTTTCTATCCTACATCAGTACAATGCCTTCGACTGAAGTGTTCTAAAATGTTATTTCTTATTTTCATTTCAAGAAATGTTATTTCAAGCATGTTGATTGCATGTCTCAGTTTTGTTGGCTTTTTAGAAATAGTTTCTGGAAATTGTTATTTGTTCTACTATGGTATTTTTATATGAAGAAAAGTTTATGATATGGAAGTATTCCATATATGTTTATTCTACTTGTGTAAGCTTTCATTTTTTAAAATCATTTTCTAGGTGCCTTAAAGTAATTTTTTGGAATTTTAAAGTAATTTTTGGCATTTTGTTATCAGTGTGGTTATGTAATTCTTGAAAAATGTGTTATTTGTGCTTCTGGCATTGTTACAGTTTTTTTATTTTTTATTTTTTTAGTTTCATGCTACCACTTTCTAAAATTGTTCTAATTGCCATAGAGTAAAAATTTTGAATTTTCTGGATATGAGTAATTGTTACTTACTGTTGTCATTATTCAATGCATAATTAAAAATTTTTTTGTACAAAACTGAAAAACATTTTTATGTAAAATTGAAAGACAAAAGGCACAAATCATAACGTTGTTACTAATATTCAAGATAGACTCTAATATTTTAAAATATTTAGTTCAGACCTTAATGTTTTAAAAGTTTTCATTTAAAAAAATATTAACAAAAATCATGATCTAACTTCTATTATAGGGTTATTTTTTAATATTTTTAAAATGGTATGTCTATTTGAATATTTTTTAAATGTTAGGATTTTTTTGAACATTTTGAAACATTAGAGTCTGACCTAAATATAAATGAAATTGTTAAGGTTGATATGATACTTTTTGCCAAAACTAAAACATTTAGATCTTTAATTGGCATAGCATGTGCTTTAATGATAGGGACAAGTATATTTTCAGTCCTCCACCTTTAACATATTTCCTAATGCAATCCTCCACCTTTAATTTTTCCTATTCTAGTCCCCTACTTCTGCGATTACATCTAAATCAGTCCTTTTGTCAGTTAAGTTTGACGGAAGGCTAACTTGGACAAAAAATAACCACATATATTATGCCACATCAGCACAACTAAAACGATGTCATTTTAGTTTACGGAATTAACAACCAAAACGACGTCGTTTCATAATAGGGATTAACAGCCCCAAAACCTAATTTGCATGTCTCCCCTAATTTGTTTACCTATTCTCTCTCGTTTCTCATCTTCATCCCTGATGTTCTGCTTCATAGTCGATCGACTCTTGTTCACCCACTGAATTGTTCTTCATTTGTTTGTTCGGGCTTGCTGTTGGTGTGCCAATCCCTTTTTCTTCTCACGTCTTTATCACTTTATGTCTCCTTTACTCTGGGTTTTGCTACTTTGATCTGGGTTGTGCCTTGCGAACCAATCGATTCCTTCGAATTGTTCCCATCATGAGTTCTCTTCTTTTTCATTTTGGATTGGCACAAGCACTTCTTCTTCTTCTCTTCAACATTGTTTTTTTTCTTTTTATGTTATGGGTCGTGTTGGGTATTAGGGTTCTCCGTCATTGGGTTATGCTATAGATCGTGTTGGCTGTGCTTCCATCTGTTTTGTACATGATTTTGTTTTATAGTCTTGATTTTAAGTTGATTTTTGTTCATGTATTATAAAGTACCTTTTGGGTCATGTTTTGTATCAGACATTCTTCAAAAAGTATAATTTTTCTAACATGTGAAATTTTTGTTTTTCTCTGCAGCGAAGTATTCTAACATTCAGCATTATTAAGGCCAAGGAGCACTTAAGGTGGTAGACAATAGATTTGGCATAAGAATCGAAGCAGAGCCATACGGGTGGCAACTTTGATTCTGGTAAGTGTTTGAGTAATTGTCTCCACGAATAGTATTTTATTTGCTTTAGGAATACGATTAGTTTTGCGATGGCTTCAATAATCCTTATTTCATCCTCCAAAGTAGTTCATGCTTCATGTTTAATTGGCTAAGTCTTACAAAGTTAATGACTTAGTGCAGTTCGAAAACTGGCTATCTAGGTTTTGCTTGGAGACCCTTTTGTGCTTTGTTTAGCTTTTAGATTTTCTCTAGCCTTTCTTGTCTTGTACTACACCGATCAGCGGGCTGTTATGAAACCTGTTGTATAACTTAGGCATGCTTTTGTTTGGTGTGTAAAGTTAGAGATGTAACAGGGTTCTAGTAAGGAATACATGCTTAAATACTTATCTATAAGTTTAATATTGTCTTTTTATAATTTTTTCAGGATGGATTGGTATGGGATACTTAATATACATTATGGTGGGTCATTTAAAGGAGATCCTCTTATTGAATATATTGGTGGCATGATAGAGTAGCTTGGAGTTATCGATGAAGACAGATTTTGTTATTGGGATGTAAGGAATAGTATCAAGGAATTTAGACAGTGCGATGACATCAAGCAGACATTTTTCAAGATTCCTGACACAAACTTTGAATCTGGATTGAAGATTTTAGAAAATGACAACATAACTATGGAAATGTTGAGTTGGTTGGGTAGGTGCAAGGTCGAAATGAAGGGCTTAAAAGAGATGAAGGTTTATGTATCGCATGATAAAGGAAAAGGTACATTTTCAAATGACTTTGGTGCTGCGGAAAATGAAGAACAACAAACTCATAGTGTTTCATATAATGAAGTTGAAGTTAAAAAGATTATGACGATGACACTAGTAAGGAGTAAACATTTTCAAAAGTTGCAGTAGAGTACTTGTCAAAAGATAAGGAAGTAAGAGATGAAAGAGAAAATTGTCGTCAATTTTATGTTAACAATAGAGGGACAAATCAAGGAACAGGTGAGGTTTTAGAAGTAAGAAATGAAGAGTTGAATTGTCAAGAATCAAACTATAGACCTGAAACAATTGATGATGATGAAATGTTTGAGTCAAATGAGGAAGGTATGATTCTAATTGTAGTGATGGACCTGATTATATGAGGACGAAAAGTCAGCATCACTATTACGATCCAAGATGCTCATGTCCATAGTTTGCCTTATATAGGAGATTTGAAAGAGCAAAGCAATTCAAAGATACACTGAACAAGTACTCGATAAAACAAAGGTACTATTTGAAGCTTATGAAAAATTGTAGGAGTGTTGTGAGGGCTAAATGTGCTACTATTACTTATCCTTGGAGGATAACTGGAAGTTTAATGTTTGCTAATTTTAACTATACTGCAAGTATACAGATCGTAACTTACAGTATAATTGATATCGATCCCACAAGGATTGAATCTAGACACATAACAATTTGAATTTCATTTTGTTTAAGGTAAAATAAGATTATAAAAACTGAAAATTAAACTTAAACTAACAAAACTTGGATGTAAATAATCATAGAAGAAAGTAAAACAAAAAAGATACTCAACAGTGGAGACTTAGGGGTTATCCTTATTTATCCTCCTTTATCTTATCGATTTAATTGTGCTTGACCCAAGATATCCTAAAGTTTTATTATCCTCTCTCAAGGTGTAATTAATTGTCCCTAACTGAAGTAAGATAAAATTAGTCTTGTAATCTCTTAATCTATAAAACCTTTCCTAAATACTCAACTAGATGTGAAGCAATCATATATGTAATTAATAAAATAGTTAAGATATCTCTTCAACCACTTATTAATATATTTTTTAAGTTACCATCTCTCGTTGCTCACCCTAACTCAAATAAATCAAAACAATCTCTCGATTCGAAGTGATTATAAGCTTAACAATCGACACAAACAACTATACATTAAATCAATAAGAATAAAGTTGGATAAACAATTCAAGAACAACCCCTAAACTAGATTTAGTAATCCATAATCATATTCCAATAAATAATATTCAGATTAAACATCAAAAGGAAAGCAAAGGAAAAGAGAAAACTAATGGTGTAAGTTGAAACCTCCTTTTTAAGAAAATCAGGATAGCACTTGTTAAATCTGGAGTTTTCTCTCTAAAATTGGGTCTTCACCTTTCTTCTCTCCATAAAAACCTTATTTTTCTATCTTGTATCTCTCCTAAGGTAATAATATGGTTATTAGGTTAATTTCCACGAATTTTTAATCCAAAAATCTCATAAAATAGGTCCCTATATGTTTTGCCATGTCACC
>JAOXYD010000002.1:11666645-11688480 GCA_028565735.1 Pinacopodium congolense
ATATTTTAAAGATATATATTAACTAATAAATTATATCTATTATTTAATATAATTAAATCTGTTTATAAAACATGTTTATTGAATATAAAAAATTACATTTTCTTATTTATAATTTACTATTTATAATTTTTTAATTTATAAACTGTAGTTATAAGTAGAAGTAAAATAATTACATTTTTGTCAATAAAAATGAAAATAAGAAATTAGAATGAATAAAAAAGAAGCCCTAAATTAAATATTCAGCTTTTAATTTCAAAAATCAAACTATTTATTTTAAATTTAAAAAATTAATGATTTCAAGTTTTTTTCAATTTAGAATATATAAGGTTGAATGACTTTGATTGGTATGTACTCTCCTCTACCCAATACTGAAAAAATTAACTCTACTAAAATCTTAAGTTTGTCGCTTGTTTTTATCATATAAGGAATCTAATTAAATTTAGATATGGACATATGAATGTGATTAATTAATCTAGGTGAGGGCCAATTTTATAACAAAACAAAAAAAAGGCTGTCTTCTTAAAGGGCGGAACACAAACGAGTTCCATAATGCCTGTGTGCGATGATCCAAGACGCCATGAAAAAATGAAAGCAACGTGTGCCCCACGTGCACCTCCCCCGTAATCTAATCCCAAAATCTCCTGTCATCACTCACTTTGTATTTCCCTTCTTTTTTTTTTTTCTCCAAAACTAATTCCCCTATTTATTTTCCTAGGAAAAATGGAAATATAAAATCTAAACAAAAAAGAGAAATTTTAGAGAGTTGGAAATTCCACCCCTCTCTCTCTCTCTCTCCCTCTTTTTCAAGCGGAATTCCCAGTGTTCTTCCGCTCTCAATTAATATCAACTCCTCAGACTTTCATTTATATAAATTTCCATTTCCAAAAAAAAGAAGAGCTCTTGAGACTAAAAATATTTTTGAAAAGGAAATTCTTACTCGACTAAGTGACTGGTGATCCCTCAGTGGCATTCACACACACTTCCTCTGGCTTCGGTATTTAATTTTCTACTATTTATTGATTTATTCACACCCATCATTTTCTTTTTCTTTTTATTATTATTTTTCTATGAAAGCATTTCATTTTACGTTTCCTTCCGGGACTTTTTTTTAATTAATTTTGCTAATTCTTAATTTTTAGGACTGCTTTTGACTTTGTTGGAAATCTGTTAGAATTGAGATACAGAACAAGAAAGGTCGGTGCAGAAAATGCAACCATCAATTCAGGCGTTGAGAGGGAGGGTAGCTGCAGTAGCCATCGACGGTGGATGTGACCGCAGGAGAGCGTTGGGCCGTGATTTGACGAATTCCACGTCGTTGAGTTTGGGATCTTTCAAGAGTTTTGATAATCACTGCTGCATGAGAACTTGTTGGGGACTTCGCGTGGATTCAGTGCCTATGGCCGTCGAGCTCGTTCGCTCTAGCTTCTTCAGGTCTCGCACGGTCAAGGCTCTTCATTCCGGTTAGCCCTCCTCTCTTTCTTCTTCCTTTTTGGTCTGTACATAACTTATTATTATTAAATCTATAGATTGTTTTGTGCTGTTTGTTTATAATTTTTGATATTTATAGACGGAGATGTAGAGGACGTTACTCCTATAAATCCTCAGAACGTAACTCCTGTCAAGTCTACGGGAACAGTGCTGCCATTCGTAGGCGTTGCTTGTCTTGGAGCTATTTTGTTTGGTTACCATTTGGGGTATAATTTGATGTTGAAACTGCATTTGCGGATTCATTCATATGTTCAATTTGTTACATCAACATCGTCCCCCCTTTTTTCCTTTTGTCAGCAGTTAGTTATGCATGTAATGAGCTTCGTTTTCTTTTTAATTGTCATTGTTGTTTCAGAGTGGTGAATGGTGCTCTCGAGTATCTTGCCAAGGATCTCGGGATTGCAGAGAACACTGTCTTACAAGGCAAGACTTTTAAGCTAAGATGCGTTCGCTTGTCTGCCATTTTTTTTATGCTTATGTTCTTGGTTTTCCTACGTAGCATCTGTTTGTTGCCAATATTTCTATCTGAGATTAAATCTTTATATCCTTTCTATGTTCATAACTGTTGCCCATGGTATTCACAATGGGAAAATTTTGAATAGGATGGGTTGTTAGTACACTACTAGCTGGTGCCACTGTTGGATCATTTACTGGTGGAGCATTGGCTGACAAGTTTGGCAGAACGAGGACCTTTCAATTAGATGCAATTCCTCTAGCAGTTGGAACAATCCTTTGGTTTACACTCTACCATTTCATTTTCTGCTGTAACTTTTCATGCTACACTAAAACTAATGTTTCAGATTATCTCTATGTTTTCAGTGCTACAGCCCAGAGTGTACAGACTATGATAATTGGCCGCCTACTTGCTGGTATTGGAATTGGCATATCTTCTGCTATCGTGCCACTTTATATTTCAGAGGTGCTTTCAACTAAGCTCTTGCAACCTCAGTGTTCTTTGTGGTAAAATTTTTTAAAATGAATTATCTAATACTCATTATTCTATTCAGATCTCCCCAACTGAAATCCGCGGTGCGCTTGGATCTGTTAATCAACTTTTCATATGTATTGGGATTCTCCTGGCTTTGGTGGCTGGATTACCATTAGCGGGAAACCCTATATGGTAAGTTAAAGTTTTGGTTCTTTTTCTTTCATCGTGCTTCCGCTCTTTCTCATTGTGTCCATGCTCAAATATCTTATGTTTGATCAATGTGAAGAAAATATTGGCATTCTAAAACATATAAATGCAAGAACATGTAAGTTAGTGTATGCAAAATAACATTTGCATTAATAATTAGACCACATTTTATCATTACATTTCACTTTTTTTCTTTTTATCTTATGCATGAGATGAAAATTAAAAGAATTTAAATGTGGACTCTGCTGAAAATGTCTGTTTGAACTGGAAAAAACTTTCACCACACTAAGAATGGATGAGTGTGGAACAGGTGAAATATAAAAATCATATTGGATTTCTAGTTCTGCTCATAAGCTCTTACAAAATGGGATCTCTTTTAACTTCCCATGTGAAAATCAGAAACAACCAATTCGATAAGCAGCCAATTAGAGGCTGGGATCACAAATTGCTTGTTGAAATTTGTAATTCCTTAATTGGCACAATATTTAGGCACAGCACATACCCATTTGCAAATTATTCAATTTGAGTGTGGCGTGGCTTTTTATAGTGAGCAGAAGTTGAAATGGGCGGCTTTTTATAAATTTTAGGAGGGACAAAACAGATATGTAAACTGTTTAAAAGTGGACTATTGCCAGAAAGATACCTGCTGGAGGTCAAGACGATTGAAGCACCAGCTATTAAGATGTAAAATTATGAGCTTCTGAATTATTGACCTTTTTTTCTATTGGATAGATGTTGATTTTGTTGAAGAGAGTTGTTGAAATGAGCTTCATGGGAATAGATGGGGTAAGCTAGCAAGGGCATGTAATCCTTTTCATTTCCTCTGTGAAGATCATAACTATTGAAGCTTAAGGATCATCTTGCTTGTTGAGAGTATAATTGGGTAAGGATAATTAAAGATGAACTTCTCCTATGTTCCTTTCATCACTTATTTGAACGCTTCAGAGTCATGCAGTGCAATTGTAGGAAAGGATTAAACAGTGACTAGTGAGGCCTGCCTTTTGGACATAGAAAGAAGTGTTTTTGTTTCCTTCCTTGTTAGAGTGTTCCATGTACAAGCTTTTTCTCCTTTACTTTGGGCAGATATTTAGGACTCTTTTGGTTCAGCTTTTAGTTTTCGTTTTCAGTTTCTATTTTTCTAAATATGAAATCAATGAAAACAGTTTTCACTGGTTTCTGTGCGTTTTTATTACTTTGTATTTTTTCATTGGTTTTTGTGTATTGGTTTCATCATTTTTTGTGTTCAGAAAAACAGAAACAGTAAATGGAAATCATAAGCCAAACCAAGTAGGGCCTTAACTGTTGTGGATTATCCTTCAAATTTGATGTGGCGCCACTGCAAATTCGTGTCTGACTAAGGAGGAGGATGCAGAATACTAGAAATTGTAACCGCACAAGATGTGTTCCCAGGAATAGCTATAAAGAAAGATTTGTTATAGAAAGATGCTTTTAGGGGCATGTTCTATTTTATTGAATCAAAATGATACGTATCATTAGCAATATGAGAACAATTAGCTATTCATTTAGATCGTGATAAGCACCTTTAACATTGATTGCTGTATGATTTTGCATTAGTAACATGGATTTGAAAATGCATGGTTTTTCAAAATATCATTGATTAATGTGGAATGGTCACTTGAGCTATTAGGAATCTTACTTCTATTTAGGGGCTATTCCTGGATTGAATGATCAGTTGAAATACTATTAAATAGGGGCCGTCTTCTATGATGAATTTTATTTTCTTTTTATACCCAGTCATTAGATGTAATCCCAGCCATATATTCTCCTTTAGGTGGAGGACAATGTTTGGTATTGCAGCTGTACCAGCAATTCTATTAGCAGTGGGCATGGCGTTTTCCCCAGAAAGCCCTCGGTGGCTTTTTCAGGTTTCTGTTGGATTATTCTTGATAATTAATAATATATGCAATTTGACCTTGATTTGAGCTGTGCTTTTTGTATTGTCTGTGGATTTGTCAATGAGTCTTCTTTACCAAAAGACTTATCTTGCAGCAAGGACAACTTCCTGAAGCAGAAAAGTCCATAAAGATCCTTTATGGTAAAGAAAGGGTTGCTGGAGTAATGACTGATTTGTCGGTTGCTGGTCAAGGTTCTGAGGAGACGGAAGCTGGATGGTTGGATCTGTTTAGCAGTCGTTATTGGAAAGGTACTTGAAAAGTCAGGAAACTGATTGTAAAAGATGCGATTATGTTGATTTTTATGCTACTTCAAAATCCAAAACTTTCGAATATTCTGATACTAATCAGAATTATGTACTTGATTAGTTGTGCTGCATCTAAATAGTTTGTATTTCTGGGTTTGAATGAGACATCTCAGAGCCATTTCCCAAGTCTTCTCTTGCTCTTGAGTTGATGATGGGACCTTGTGCCTTGGGTAGGCTGAAACTAATCACTGGGGAACCTCTTGAGTTGAAGGAATCATTTTCTTCTACGTTGATAGTATTAGGCTGACATGCTTGTCTTCAAGGTGCAAAAACAATTTATAATTACTCTCCATTACCAGCCTCCCTTGGGACCTAATAGCGGTTTGCTGATTAATGGGAGTAAATGCCTGGATATTCTGTGTGTTTCTGTACCAGAATTTATGTTTGTGCATTTTTAACATTGAAGGTTTATTATGTCATAATTCCATTGTAAAAGATTTCTTACAAGCTTCAAAGATTGATATCATTGCTTATAATAGAGTCCTTATAAGTTTCATATTACTGATGTTATTGCTTATAATTTTCTTTTCATTAGTTTATGCTTGCAAATACTAACTTCATATCTATCAATGGTAATTATCTTTTTCCAATCTTATTTACTTTGATGCAGTTGTCAGTGTTGGAGTAGCACTTTTCTTTTTCCAACAGATGGCTGGAATAAACGCCGTTGTTTACTATTCAACTGCTGTTTTTCGAAGTGTTGGTATTGCATCTGATGTTGCAGCAAGTGCTCTTGTTGGTGCATCAAATGTTTTTGGTAATGTTTTTTCTTCGTTTGCAATACATGAATCGTAAACCAGTTCTTCTTCATAACTTGTCACTTCGCAATCAATTTCAGGCACAACCATTGCATCGTCTCTGATGGACAAACAAGGCAGGAAAAGTCTTCTCATCACAAGCTTTTGTGGGATGGTATGGATGTTTCTGGTGCAAAAGCTGTAATTTATTTAAAGTAAATTGACTTGAATTTCTTATTTAAATCATAAGTCTAGGATTGCTTCAGCTGTAAAATTGTTGGGCTTTAAAAACTGTGGTTGATTATTCTGTCTAAAAATGTTGATTTTGATATTGAACAATACCTGAGTAGGTTGTTCAGTGTTTGTTTATGTAGTATGAATATAAAGATTCTATGAAATTATATGTACCTTGGGATGTAGTTATTTCTTCTTATGTCTTCTTTTAGTGACAAGGTTAAATTCATCGACATGCCCCGGTTTGGTCTATCTGTTTTGTGGTGCCTTTCATGTCAACCATGTCTTGGCACGTTATTCATTTTGCAGCTTCTTCTATTTAATGCTATATATTGACCTATGATGTCTTTACTTGCAAAGGCTGCTTCAATGTTGTTGCTGTCCTTGTCCTTGACTTGGAAGGTCCTGGCACCATATTCTGGAACCCTTGCTGTTCTTGGCACAGTTTGGTAAGTCGAACAAATCTTTTTCACAGGTTAGTGAAGCAGTTTTTCCTTCATTGATAATTCATGTGTAATGGAAATCTAGGATCCTTCTTGTGACAGTTGAGCTATATAAAGCTTCCCACTCCAGCACCATCTGATTCCTTTATCCATGATGATTTTTAATTGTGCTATATTTGCCACAAATGCAGCTATGTGTTGTCCTTTTCACTTGGTGCCGGTCCTGTTCCAGCTCTTCTTCTGCCAGAGATATTTGCCTCTCGGATCAGAGCAAAAGCAGTTGCCTTGTCCCTGGGCATGCACTGGGTAAGTGCTAAGAGATAGAAGCTTTTGTTAGTGGTTTCCTTCATCTACAATAGCGATGTGTGATTTCTGAAGTTTTGATCTCCCTTAAAATAAGAACCACATTTAACTACTAATAGGTGAAGAGGAAAAGAAAATACAAATTCATGAATTAAGAGTTGTTGACATATTATAACTAAGATGAATCAAAATTTTGATTCTCGTTCGGCCTGCTGCCCGTAGCACATATTATTCCAAGGACGATATTTTTCATGCATCTGTACTTCTCTTTTCTCTCAAAATAAGTACGTGCATGAAGATTGTTATACCTTCATTAAAATAGATATTAACAAGAGTGTCCCAGAATAATGGTGACCTTGGTTTTTGATGGTTGACAGATCTCCAATTTCGTGATCGGCCTTTATTTCTTGAGTGTGGTAAACAAGTTTGGAATCGGCTCTGTGTACTTGGGATTTGCAGCCATCTGTCTTCTTGGTGTATTGTACATAGCAGGCAATGTTGTCGAAACAAAGGGGCGATCATTGGAAGAAATAGAACGTGCGCTTAATCCCACCATTTAATCTCGATAATGCTTGTTATAATAATAATCTTATTACAACTTACGATTAGTGAGCTTAGGAGAGACTATGGCCGGTGTTTTTAGTTTTTGTTTGTTATGTTTATGTTTTACTATATTCACTGGAGGGTTTTCTTCAGCCCACCGAGAACTTATGCGCTGGGGCTTTCATTAGTTCCCTGCATTTTGCTCAATGTTAATGGATGGCAGTAACCAGCTTCAGTTTAACTGCCCGTCTCTTTATCTCTATAGTTTTCAATTAAACATTTTACTTCCATACAATACTATAATGGGACTAAAGAAGTTTCCGTTCAGCACTATGTGAGAACGGTACTACAGTACTCGTACCGCATTGATGGTACTTGTTTGTTATCGGCATCCCGACATCTAATAGCAAGACCCATGCCAAATAGATATAAAATGCTGTTCAAAACCAAGCAGAACTTCAGAGGCCAAAGAAGCTGCAGCACCTGGCATAATCTACATGTTGGCTTTCCTTTCCCACCTTTCCTTTGTGTCAAGCCTGTGAACATTGCCCGCATGGAAGAGATAAGTGAAAAACTTTACACCAGTACCCTAACAGCGGAACCTAAGAAACTGCTGCAACGGATATTAGACGTACTGTTCGTACATACTGAAATAAAAAAGCAAAAGAACAGCTTCTTCTACTACTATAACCATATAATAAACTTGTTGGGAACTTCAATGCGTGTCATCCACTTACTATTAGATGCAATAACAAACAAGGAATGCATGCAGCTACAAGAAAGAATCAATGCCTGTGCAACACGTTCCTGATTATGTCAGTTTTAAAATGAATTAGCTGATCGTTCAGGGAACATAAAGAATCTGCCTACAGGTAATGTTCTTTCTATCGTGTGAAACTGTCTCATTATTAACACAGATCAAACAGGAGCAGGTGCTCACTTATAATCTGCAATCTCTTTCATAATTCAGCTAGTACTTTTGTCTATATCAAACAGGTGCAAGTGTGAATACCTCTGGTTGTTCTCATTTGTCTTATAGGAAAGGCAGTCACATGCGCACCAAGAATGCACTTTACACGAGAACAACCACAGGTATTCACACTTGCACATGCATCTTGTTAGGGTTGCATGTATGAGCATCAATAGCCAGCTGAAAATAGACAAACGTACCCCCAATGCAATTTATGCCGCGTCTTTGGTGCAGGATATTCTTCTAGGAACTCTTGGCTTGCATGCAAATTTTGATCATTTCTGATAAAGTTCGCAGCAACCAAGTCTTCCATTGATGGATTTGACTCTTCATGATCTAAATCTTTATGATACCCATGAAGAGATTTGTTTTTCCCATCTGAAAGGTATACAAAGATTTCATATAACTAGTAGCAAGCCTTGAACAAGGACGTGGGCTATTTATTGATAATTTACCTTTTATTTTCTTATGATTCTTTGATTTGATTTTTAAGCGCCTCTTGTGTAGCTCCTATCAAAAACAAGGACTCATATTAATGGAAAAAAATTGCTTCAATGGAATAGTATTATGAATAGTAACCAAAAGCTCAGTCAGATCACAAAGAGAAGAAGGATGAAGGAAGAGAAGAATTACTGAGAGAAGATTTAGAAAGAGAAACAAATCGATTCTGATATGGCATAGAAAGTTCTCGAGCTGTTGAGTTAACGGTTACATATAACAAGAAGTTGGCCAATAATTTGAAGCTATGCATATAGTTTGTTACAAGAGAAATAACTAATATTGTGCGTTTTACTCTGTAGTCTTTCCTACACTGATGTCGTCACCCTTTTCATTTTTTATTCCTTTGTTACCATTGCTCTCCTTTGTTCCTGTTCAGCTCATTTTCTCAATAACATATAGGGTCAAACAGGAGGAAGTCATACATTCAACAACCAAAGACAGATCTGTTACAAGCATTTTCAAATCATTCCAGAAACTATTTATATTCCAGGTAACACCATCAAGGGGATCAAGCTCAAATCTTTAAGGACTAGCAACTGAAAAGGTAGTGTAAAGAAGCTAGAGCAAGAGACTTAACAAAAATAGTTACATTGCAGAATGCTCCTGTATCAAATAGGGTCGAGCATGAGTTTATACAACATTGAATGACAAAAAATCACATCCAGCGTAATAATTTTTCAATCATCATAAATATTTGTATTACAAGTAACTTCTTGAAGAGAATCAAGTTCAAAGCTTTAAGGGTTGGCATCAATGAAGGAAGTCAAGACAAACTTTGCCAGATTTCCTAGTTGCCCAAATACCAAAGTAGTTTTATGCACCAGAGATACTTATTGTTATATGCACATTGTTTCCAAGCTTAATGAATAGAAATATAGATGTCAATGTGTAGATGTACCGGATTTAGGGGAAATAATAGGTAAATTATGATGGCCAAAAACATAAGGCGAAGAAGATGTCGACCCCCAAGAACTTGAACTGCATCTTACAGAGAACATTAAAAAAGCATACCAATTTGAAAATAGCCAACTTTCATAATGCGGTTTAAAACAGGTGATCCATTGTTTGACTATTTGACAAACAACCTAGAGATACCTACAGAAACTTATTCGTCAAACGAAGCCCTATACCTTAACCATGCGAAATCAGAAAGCTCAAGCTTGATGAACCAAAAATAACTTAATAGCCTCATAAGAACTACCGTAGTTACTAACTCCCAGGTCGGATTACAAAAATTCCAAGCCTTCTAGTTGTAATCAACAATAAAACGTTAAGAACCACTGTCGAAGAAAATGAAGACAAAAGTAAAATTTCATAAAACTAAGGACCCATTCGACACCTCAACATTTCATTAAGAAAGCTTAGTTCCCATCAAGTAATTAGAACCAATTTGCAAAAAAAGAATTACGGAAAACAAAAACGGATTGATCGTAGCATAATTCAAACTAGTATATCTCGAACTACGTGTCTATAAGCAACGCCATAACAGGATACTGTGAAACATACATGGAGTTTGGAAAGCTGGACACTTGAGACCTGAGTGGCCTTGAAATTGGGCTGCAAAGCAGAGATTGACGCTATTGCCTCTTCCCTACTATTGTCGTCGTCGCCCTTTTCTTCGACTCCCTTGTCCTTCCCCATTAACGCTCTTCAGCTTACTGTTTCTATAATTAATACTGGTTTGTTTCCCAAGATACGACGTCGGCTGGCTTTTGGCAAACGGTTAGCTCAAACCAAATTAAATTAAAGAGTACGTATCGAAATACTCCATATATTTTTATAATTTATCAAATATTTTTTTATATTTTTTAAAATATTGCAGACTCCCATGTATTTTTATAAAATTATCAAACGCCTTCTAAAATTATTTAGGGCTGACTCGGTACTGACGTGGCTGCTAACGTGACGGGAGTGTTAACGTGGCGAGTTGACTGTACTGACGTGGCGGGGTGACGATGCTGACGTGACAGTAATGACTGGGCATATGTGCTGATGTGGCGAGTGACGTGGTAGCTGGCATAACTATTACTGTACAGGGGTGTTTGATAAAAACGAAAAACATAAGGGGTATTTCATAAAAATGAAAAATACATGGAGTTTTAAAAAAAAATGAAAAATACAATTTTTTTTAAATAAAAATTATTAAGATAAAATTTTTATAATTAAAAATAATTAAAATAATCATTTCAATGAGATAATTAATTTTAATTAATTAATTAATTAATTCATTAGTTACAAATTTAAAATTTATTAATTTAAATCTCTAAATTAAATGAACTATAGAATGTATATTTATATTCATAATATTTTTATTAAAAATAATCTTGGGATAAAAATTTTATAATATTTATTACATGACAATATGTGATATAGTAGTAAAAATTTTAAGATTATTAACATTATTTTTAATTTTTATTTCATTTTTTAGTTTCTATTTTTTAAAATAAAATTTATTTCATTGAAATTTTAAAAAATTCAAAATAAAAATTTATTTAGTTGAAATGTATCATAAAATAATTTAGTAATAATAATTAAATAAGAAATAAATTTTAAATGAAAATGAAAATGAAAATACTCTTAAATATATATATACATATTTATTATTAAATATAAAAACTAAAATTTTATTTATCGTTTCTTATTTAAATTTTTATTAAAAGTATATTTTTAAAAAATAAAATAAATATATTTCTATTTTTAATTTTATATACTATTTTAAGAAATTTAAAATTTAGAGAATTTTACCCTTTAAATCAGTCAATAATTAGCATAACTAATATGAATTTGTTTATTATTAATACTTGTTTTACCTGTCAACAACATCGAGTCGTACAAAAATAAAATTAGAAGAAATAAAATAAGAAAAATAATATTATCAAAATCAATTAAAAAATGTATTCCGAATTTTTAAATTTGGTATAAAATTTATGCCGAGATACTAACTTGCTTTTTTGTCCGTTGACGATGACTTTTAATGATTTTGATTAAACACTCAACAGTCCCGCTGTCATCAGCGTCCAATTATGCTTTCACAGCGCCCTCTGATCTTTTGATCAGGACCCCCTCTCCTGCATTAGTGTAGGCCCATTTTGATTGACCTACTTTTCTCGTGACCATAAGACGCTACGCATAAGTATTTAACAGTCACGCTTCCACCCGCTCTCTATCACCGGTACTTCCCGGTCTCCGGTGACCTTCCGTTACGATTTACAACCCTCATATATACACAAACGCACACAGAGCTTCTCTCTTAAAGAGAGAAATTCACTTGAGAGAGTGAAGAGTTTGTGTGTTTGTTTGTTTTTTTTTTTGGTTTGGTATGGGTATAGAAGACCTAGAGACTGCTCGAAGAGAGCGTGATTCGATTCCAGAAGAAACCACATCCAATTCTCTACTCACCCACACTCGCTGTTGCTTCTGCTTCCCTTGCTTCGCTTCCCGCCGATCTTCCTCCACTGTCGGATTAGCCTGGTGGGAGAGGATCCGATCGTCATCATCGTCATCATCGTCGCCGTCGTCCAGAATCCACCTCCATAACCGTTCGTGGTGGGCCAGAGGTATTATTGCTTTGAAGAAGCTTCGAGAGTGGTCCGAGATCGTCGCTGGGCCTAGGTGGAAGACCTTTATCCGGCGGTTTAATCGGAACAGAGGAGTTGGTTACAGTAAGCACGGAAAATTCCAGTACGATCCTCTCAGTTACGCGCTCAATTTCGACGAAGGTCACGGCCAGAGCACCGTTTTCGGAGACGACGATGATTACGGCGGGTTTCGCGACTTTTCTTCCCGGTACGCTTCTATTTCGGGTTCGGGTCGTCCTTTGGCCATGGACGCGCGTGAACATAAGGAAATCGCTCTGAGCGCGTGAAGCAGCTGAAAGATAAAGGAAATCGATGCGCTATGGACACTAAAATACGCCTATTGACGGTTAAGGTTGACAGCTGGGATTGCTGACTCGGAGACGGCGCCAAGTACTCGTATGAATTATATTATATTATTATACATTTTTATATTTCCTTTCTATATTTGCTTATAAATACTTTTTTTTATCTATCGGTTTTTTTATTTTTGGATAATTAAGGTTAGTGTGTAAAGTTGGTGATAGAGAGAGGGCTCTGCTTTTTTGTTTGTATATAAATAATGAAACTGATTTCTTTTCTTGTTTGTAAATGTTAACTGAGATATACTCTTGGTTATACTCTAATGCAAGTTGTTCCTTATCAAACAAGAGTAATAGCAATAAATAAAAACTCAACGCTGTTCTTCTAATTCACTTCATTAAAAAATTAGTAGGTCACTCATTCTAGTTGTTGATGATTGATTTGTCTAATTGTGTGCTCTGCATCGTCGTTGCTTGCTAGATGATTAAGGAGCAAGAAATTGTGATGGAAAAGGGGTGTACCCTAATAATTATGAAGCTGATATTTGAGGGGAAACGTATGTTGTTTGATTCCAAAAACTATGTTAAAAAAGCATTGTTTTGCTCCTTTTAATTAATCATAATTCCTATTTCAGATTCTCTCAACTTAACTTAGGGTGATTTAAAAATTTAAAATTTGTTATTTTGGGGTCTGTTTGATTTCATTTGTTAATTTTAGTTATTATTTTTGTGTTCAAAAAACAGAAAAATAGAAAAGCAAATCTGTTTAGTTGTATTTTATTTTATTTTTATTTATAAAATTAAAAAATAAAAATAAAGATAAAAAATTCTATTTTTTAATATTTTAAAAACAGATTTTATTAACAGATTTTTATACAATAATTGATATAATCTATTAATTAATAATATACTTTTAAAGAGTATAAGATTGTTTTAATTTAAATTTTAAATTTATTTTAAATTTAATTATTACAATTAAATGAATTTTTATTACATATCTCAATCAAATAAGTTTTTATTTTTAAATTTTATTACAAATATCATTCTAACATATATTCATTTTTATAAAAAAATAGAAAAAATAGAAAAACAAATAAAAATAACAACAATAATCTAAGTGATACCAAACAATAGTCTTTTTAATTTCTTATGTATTATAAATTATATGTAATTTTTGCGATATTATTAGCATTTCTATTTTAATAAAATTTTAATAGAATATTTTAAATATGTATTTTTAATTAATTTTCTCAATATTAATAATTATCTTATTTAAATTATTTTTCTTAACAAAAAATTCAAACCTAAGATATTAGGTCAGGACAATGCTCACATGACGAAGCATTTGGGAGATGTCAGTATGTTATGTCTTAAATTGTTTATTATTTTATTCACTTATATATATATATTATAAATTACATTTAATTTTTGCAATACTTTTAGTATTTCTACCATACTGAAGATTTTAATTAAATAATTTTAATATTTCTTTTGTAATGTAGTTTCTTTTAATATTAATAAATTTCAACTAAATTCTTTGGTCAACAAACATGCAAATGTGATTTATTAGTTCATTACAACATTGACACGAGAGACTTTTTTTTAAAAAAAAAGACATTGACATGAGAGTCCATTTGGGTACACTGTTGACATGAGAGGACATTTGAGACGCGTCAGCATGTCAACATAAAGTCCTAAATGCCACGCAATATGTAACCATGACACTCGAGTTTTACCTAAGTAGACGCCACGTCAACATTTTCAATTAATATATACTAAATTTAATAATCTATAATGTTAAGTTAAGAACTAGAAGTAGAACTAAAGTCAGAGCTATTATCAGAGAAGACCGAAAATCTTACTCAGCCATTTCTATTCCAAGTGCATTTATTATTTGTTCCCATAACGTAAATTATCAGTTTATACTTCCATAGTCATATCAATTAGGATGGTTTCTATGTCGTCTTCCTTGTCTGGGCAGCAAAGAAATCATTTTGTATCATCTTCATTTAACTTATTGACGATAAAACCTAAAACAGTCAACATAAAGTGACACTGCCAGCATAGGCTATCATTTTCCAGTTCTTTCTGTGTTCATGGCTGATCTTATCATTATTCATCTTCCACTTCCTAATAATCCCGACCTACCCCACTGAAAAAGCACTTATAACAGGTGATAAAAGGGTAATCAACCAATGATTTGTAGATATCCTGGAGGCTTTTTACTGAAGTTATCCAGAGTAACAGGTAAGCCACTAAAGCAAACATAATCAGTTCAATGTGATATGACACAAGAGTCTTTTAACTACTACCAACTAATGCTACTCTTTGTAGTATTTGAAATTGTACAACAATTATACAAATGTTTATGCCATTGGTTTGGTCATGAAGATAAACAGTGAGAGTTCAGTTTTGAGTAGCAAACAATTTGCATATGTCGATCAATTACATATACTAATACCGACCATTACCAGTAGTCTGCCTAAAGGAAGTCATCAGGAGCAGGAAAAAAAAAGAAAATTTAAGAGAAGGGAATGTACAGTATATTCGAGCCATTTGTCATTTGCAGACTTTTCTACTGTTCATAGATTTTATGTTCATTAAGATGTCGCCTAGAATCCATGGAAAGCTCAAGAAATGTGTGCTTTCCTGGCGATAAGTTGGATGATAGGTGACATGATACCATGCTGAAACCATGCGCTGCTGGTCCTTCGGCTCGCAATCGGTTTCAAACCACTCCCTGGCCTCTTCCTGCAGGCTCTTCAGTGACACCAGAATTCGATCCTTCACATCTCCATATCTCCTGTTGTCACGTTGCAAGTACATCGGCCGATTTCGAAGGTTACCAGTCAGAATTTCATCCTCACTCTTTGCCTCATAATAATTCATCAATGCACTCAGTTTCTCAGCGTACATGTCTCTGTGACTTGATGCATTTTTAACGAACTCCTCAAAACCGTTTACTTCAAGATCACGGTCATAAGCTGAGCTTGCAAGCTTCTGTGAAGAAGCAAGGTTTGATCTTTGTTGTGCAGTTGAATCAAGGGTTGCCCTATAAAGTTTTCCTAGTACTCTGTCAGAGATGTACATCGTTTTCTCTGGTCTCTCCATGAAGTCCGGAAATTCCCTTGGTCTTAGATACCTAGGCATCTCAGCTGGTGCTCCCGTCTTGGCAAAATCAACTGCCATGGAGTGAAGATCTGCTAACATAAGACATTTTTTACTTCGGGCTTTCTCGGGTTCACGGTCAGCATGGACTAAATGTGCAGTAGAGATGGCACCCAAAGTATCATTTATCATATAATCAACAAAGAACTTTTGAATTTCCTGCCAATTTCAGTAAAGAAGCAACTGATACTCATTTATCTAAGAAGAGATATGAATATTTTATGTTCAGATGTATTCTATCAGTTCTATTTTACCTCTAGTGTCACATTGTGATCCATTATACGAGGTCTTCGGCCAAAGTAATCCATTGGGGTCTCAATTTGGCATGGGATAAGATCCTTGTCCCAGCATATGAAATAAAGGTCTCCATCAAGATCACCACCAGAGCATTCATTTGGATGGGGCCTGTGAAGAACATCCTTTTACAAAAAGACATCTCCACTAGAAAATTTATTATGCGCTCATTATCATGTGTCACAGATGTGGGACAACAGAGTAAGCCAATGTTTTGGTATTTTTTACAACTTAGAATTTTGAAGATGTAAACATTAAACAAAAAAATAGGCAGAGGAATTACTGCTATGATTTGTAACAAGAGTTAGGAATAACTCAAGGTCTGGAACAAATAATCCACTAGAATTACACTAATAGGTTCCCAGAGATCACCCTTAGATTTTAAGAATAAAAAATAAATTACACTTCTGATACAGAAATTTCATAATTCTACAAAAACTGTGTCTTATTTTCTACCTTTTGTGGAACCGACACGTACATCCATATATTAACTCAGCTCCTACTAAGGAAACTGGCAAATGTATAAAATTGAGTAAAACTAACCATTAAGCCAATGTCAAAGTTCGAAGCACGAAAAGCAAACATTTTTAGTGATATGATACCAAGTTGTAGAATATTTTATACAACAAAGAATGCCAAAAAAACATCATTTCAAAGAGCGTAGATGCATTTGTATTCAATACCCAAAGCTAATGAGCCAAATTTACAACTAGTCAATCGCATGAAATCTTATCATTAACAAATGCCTGTACATACTCATATACAAAAATATCACAGGGAGATACAAAACATTATCCAGGATAGAAGGGTAACAATTTCAAGAGTATACTTTTAAGCAAACGGCTGAAGGTTTTAATGAATTCCAAAAGAAGCAATACCAAATCAACCAGGATAAAGGAGTAACAACCCCAGTAATTTACGCTTAAGCAAACAGCTGAAGGTTACGATGAATTCCAAAAGAAGTAATAGCAAATCAATTCAGGATAAGGAATAATACCTTTCGCCTTTCTTTGGGAAAATAAGGCAATCTACCAAACCCTTTTCCTGTAGTTCCACCTGATAGACAGCCTCCAGCACTCTGATATCTCCAGGGTGAAGACAAGGATTTTTGGTGACAACTACTTTTCCCATCACTACAGATGTTGTTTCATCTACCTTCTGAAAAAAACTCTGATCCCTGCATTGAAGCTCTGTTTTTGTCAAGGTCACACGAATATAGACTTGGCCATAATTTAAAATACCAGTTTCATCCAAGCAGCCAATCAGGACACGGCCTTTTGGAACAAATATACGGCATCTACTTCGTAAGTCCATCAAGAAGTTTTCATGATGAGCTTGAAGCATCATTGAGAGATAAGATTCCACGTTGGGCTCATAACCCTGATGCAACATCATCACGAGAACATTCTTAGAATCAGCATTAGCCAAATTTTCCAGGACATCTAAAGCTACTTCTCTATCAGTCAGCATTCTGGCCAACAAGCGCAATTGATCCGCTTGCAAACCCTCAAACATTTCATCCTTCACTCCCAAGGTTGACAAGAGGGAAATAATCTCTCGATTTAAATAACCAGGCAAGGACTCACTCCAGCTAGTGACATTAAGCATCCTGTTTTCTGATTCAAATTTAAGCATACTGCCACGCAAAGATAGTTTGTGAGAGGATTCACAGTCAACAGCAATAACACCTTTGTAGCCGCCAAACCGAATTTGAAATGCTGAGGGAGTAGCAGTCAATCTGCACTTTTCAGCAACTTGCCTAGCAAAAGAAAGGGAAATTTTACCTATACCATCAGAGAAGCAATAATCAATACCATCAGTAGTAGCTTCAATATCAGGGATACTCTCAACATCTTCCTCAGGAACATTAAAGGTTTGGATAGAAGAACTGAACAATTGGCCCATCCTTGCTGCACATTTGGACACACTGCGAATCTTGTTAAAGCAACCCATCCACTCTCTTATATCTTCTGCTCTTAAATTTTCGTTAGAAGCAAACATCCAAACAGAATTGGATCGCAGCTGACTAGCTGAGAAAGCCAGAAACTCATACCTTTTTGCTCCAATCACAATGCCATCCCGAAGAATAGACAATATCCTATGATATATTCCAGTTTTGTATGGTTTTGAAAACATGCCTTGCCGTATACTTGCAGAAATGGCATTTGCAGGAAGCTTACCCCAATCTTCTTCAACAAAGGTGACTCTCATAAAGTCCGAAGCATAGGATGCAAAGTTTTTTACAACATAATTAGATGTTTCAAGCTCTGGCCCCATGCAATATATCTTTGACGGTGTAACTAAAGCCCTATGGCAACTCATTATATTATGTTCAGCTAAGCTTTTAGTAACCGACAAGCGAGGTCGTTTAAGGTTTCTCCCTGGAACATGCAACTGAATTTTCACAAAGGACAGAACATCATAATAAGTTGAATTTGATTTCTGCAACTTCTGCAGAATCATGATAGCAGTGTCTTCAGCTACAGTACTAAGGATCTTAATCAGATCAGAATCAACAGAAGCAAGACTAATCTTTTGAGTATGAACAAGTGAGTTTAGCTGGAAAACAATCTCATGTGATAGAAGAGCATTAGATGCACATTTTATCAGTGGAACTATCTCAGATGGACAATGGAATTCTTCTCCATCTTCTAAAATTAAGTCTTTCACATCTTCTTTATAATATGGAAAACTTGTAAAAATATCTGAACTTAAAAACTCTTCTTCAATTTCCCAACAAAATGAAGTTGATTGTCCAATAGACTTCACAGCTGAAAAGTCTGTTGTGCGAACCCAGAGGTAGTCAAAATCCTCGTTGCTGATATGGTATCGATCATTCCTAAACTTCGAAGCTATATCAGGTCCAGAAACTTTTTTATAGATTTTTGGCCCATACCTGAGCTGAAAATGCAAATGGGAGGAAGTTGTTTTTTAGGCAATGCAAAAGCTTGAGCTTGAGAAACAACAATCTAAGGCATCAAATTAGGAAACTAGCACAATCGCAAAAGATAGGAATTCATCAGAACACTAATGAGGAAACAGCAAATAAATAGAAGCCAAGTTGCAAGTTCTCATCTACTGAAGTTTATCCCTCTTTTAGCCAAGTTGCAGGTAAAATATTACTCCGCCAACTAACTCGGCCAGCAAGTATAACAGATAATTTTTGGCAAATTGACAACAATTTGTGGTTCTGAGCATTTTGTTTCATTAATTTCACCACCCCAAGCAGAACTCTATCCATGTACTACTGCATTTGCGATCTTTCCATATACATCCACTGATCATTCCTGATATTGTCCGGTTTCATGGCTGAGTGCCAATAAATATTAGAGCATCTCCAAAGAGGACAAGTCCTGGAATCTCATACAATCACAAAAGATTGGAAGTTACAAGCAAAAATGAGGATTTAAAATGAGAAATGTAAGCAACACTCAGAAGTGAGGCTGTTTTTTTTCCTCTTATTTATGCATCTCTTCATGAGAACAGACCCTATTGAGTACCAAACAACACTGCTGCGAAAGGGGTTCACATAGGCCTGACCTAAGGAGCCAATTGCCAAATTCTAATCTAACAAGAACTTTCCTTTATAATTAGCTGAGTATTTATAGTGATAATCTTCTCCAATATCCAACTCAAACATTTCATAAGGAACTGATGGTAAAATCAACCAAAAACATATCTTCTTATTAGGTTCCAAACAGGGCCAGAAAATTGATAAAGGAATCAGCTTTTTCTACCATATCAAAATGAACAAGTTGTAGATAATGGCATCAGGGCCAACAATGACAATGTCGGATAAGTGATGAAAAAAATCCTCAAAAATCAACTAGATTTCATGCTTTAGCGTCAAGGGAATCTTCCTGCATTAATATAGATTGGTAACGCATAATATTATTCCACAATGGGCCATCGGCTGTCGCAAGGCAATTTGTGAGAAGGTAATCCAAATGCAAATGCAAAAACATTGTAGCACTCCAAACAAATAATTTCAGCAATGATTTAAAGAGCAGAACAAAGTGGTCGATCACCAACCAGCCAAAATATTAGTAAATTTATTTCTTTTCTTTCTTCTCATTTGCAATCAGTATTCTGTCAATCAAAACTTCATAACAAAAAACTAAATTCCTACCAAACAATACCTTCAAGAGAAGTGCATTGATTTTATCACCTCCTAAACAGCAACCAACAGCCTCCAAAATATCCTCAAATGTCACCTCCAACTTATAACACTCCCCATTAACCCACACCCAAAATTCCACTCTCCTTCTCTCAGGCATCACCAAACCTCTCACACCCTCCCAGCTCTCCAACACACACATGCAACGCTCTTCTCTCATGAAACCCACATGCAAATCCCCTTTCTCCACTCTGTTATACGGCTGACCAGGCCATGGAATGATGTCATCATAGGTCTCTGAAATGCGGAGCTTGTGGGATTTGAAGATGAGCTTGTCTTGAAGATAAAAGGCCAGAGCTTTGTGCTTGAAGTCGAGAGAAGTGAACTGAACACGGCCAAAGCCACGAGACTTCCAGTTCCTGTGCTCTGTCGAGATTTCCAAGGCAAAGACAGAGTCAGAGCCGAGCTGGGATTCCAGATAGCGTAATAGGTCTTTTGCTATGACTGTTAGTGGGATGTTCGAGATACCCACAGTCGCTCTCTCCATCATTTTTACTGAAGCGAAAGCGAGAGAGGAACGGGGCTTTTGGAACCAGCGAAACTTTTTAGTCTGCTTCCAAAGCAAAAATAGGACCGACTACACGGCCTGCAGATTTAGTTATTTCCATATAAATAATAACGTATGATTGCCACTATTGAGTTAGTCTGTTAGAACTTAGACGTCAACAATTTCAATTTTAGAAAATTGAAAAAGACAGTCAATTACTTTTTTTTTCCTTTCTAAGATTAAAAAAAACAAGTGTTTCACTTATTTAAAAAAATTATAATTTAATTCTATAAAAATTAAAAAGGATCTTTTTTCGATTTTCCATAGAAAATATTAATACAAATTGTTATTTAGCTAATTATATTAAAATGTTTAACATATATACAATAATTTTTAGATTTTTTAATATAATATTATTTTTTATAATTTAGAATTGTAAAATAGTTTTTAAAATAAATAAATTTATAAGGCAACCACTAAATGTGAAAAAAAAAAGATACAATAAAATACACATTTGTACGACTAATTAAAATATGAGATTATATATTTTAGTCATACGTCCTATTTTTAGAAGTGGGGGAAATTTAAGGGGTGTTCGGTTGGAGTTTTTATTTTTATTTATTTTTATTAATCTAAATTAAAAACTAATAAAAGTAATATAAAAATTAATGATAAAAATATAAAAACTATTAACAAAATACAAAAACTAATAAAAACACACAAAAATTAATAAAAATAAACTCTATTAATTAAAAAAATAGAAAAAAAATAAAGATATGAATAAAATGGGCTCTTAATTTCTTTTTAATTTTGAGCTAAATAAACTCCTTTGTTATTAAAATTTTAAAAACATATGAGACTTATTTAAAACTTAGGGATAATAAGCAAAAAAAGGGGATTAACATATAAGACTTATTTAAAATTTAGGGATAATAAGCAAACAAGTGACTTTTTGGTTTTTTTAAAATTAAATGACAATCCTTTAAAAATTTTCAATTAAGTTACTAACTTTTAAAAGGTTGATCAATTAAGATAAAATTTTAAGGTCATTACGTGCCTGTCTAAATGGGTTTATATTAGTAGAGCTTTTATTAATAGAGTTTTTTTTCTGTAGATCTTTTCTGAAAAGAGCTTTTTTAAGAAGACAGTTGACTGTCATTTAAAAAAGAACCTTTTTAAAAGAGCTTCATAAAGTAGATTTTTTGGTAACATAAAAATAAAAAGCAATTTTGATTTTAACTATATTTTATTTTGTAA